>JZLH01S0178998.1:1180-22420 GCA_001188425.1 Eucidaris tribuloides | reverse complement strand
AGTCAAACGTTGACTCATCTAAAATAAGCTATGTCAATATCACTCGTACGCACCGGAAACTCGCTGTGTGGCTCTCTATGGGGCTTAGTTTTATCGTCCCCGGATAAATTAAGATGCTCCTATGTTTATGCTTGATTCTCCTAAGTAACAAATTACAGACAAATCCTCCCAGGTGGAGATCCACTCCTGCTAGTGTATAGTTGGTATATATTTCAACTCATTTGGTCTTGAGGCATTTTCAAGTGCCCCCAATCATGTCACTAACCTTTAACAATGTTTCTACTTTTAACAGTTACATGATCCCCCATGCTACTCTGGTCTTTCTAGGTCTAGGTCTAAAATGGGAGCCCTGAAGAAAAAAATCCAGATCAAAACGATCATAGAGTGCTTTAAAAAGCAACAATTAATGAGCGACTATTCCTGTTTTTTCCACACCTGTTCTAGAATTTTCGTCCACCCTGACAATAATTCATGTGCCAATATTTGTCTTTACACAGTTTGATAATGACAGCGTATACTGTTCAAAGTTTTGGGTTCTGGGGTGTTTTATTTTCCATTCATAATTATGTCAGATAGCATAGATTGGCATGTTTTTAAATGGAGCTTTGTGTCTTTAAAGTGTATCATGTTTCTGTTTGAATTTTGTTGCAATAAACACACAAATATAAACACATGATATTGGATTCTATTTCTTTTTTTCAGCATCGTGGTAAAATATGTATATTTCTGCAAATTCTACCAAATTTTCATAAATATGCAATTATTCTCTGACGAGCAACTCCATCTGTTTTCACAATTTAAGTGAATAAACCAATGGTAATCAAATTCCCTAATTGGCTCATAAACTTCAATATTCAATCATTCATTTTCACCGGAACGTTACACCATGGGTGTTAAAAATAAACACCGAACAAACTGCGTGTTAAATTTTGCTTCGTACCATAAACGGTGTAAAGAGTTATAATCTGTACCAGTTGGAGTGATATATTTGCACCGTATACGGCGCAAATTTGCATTCGATGCCGTAATTTAAGGTGCATATCTGCACCCTTAAGAATGTGTCATTTGAGGGATGCAAATTTGTAGTTTCATCTTTTAGGGTGCAGCTTTGTATCCATAAAAGGTTCTACCATTATTGTTTTTAGGATGCAAATGTATTCCCTTGTGTACCCATTACATCTTCAGTTGTTTAACATCGCATCACCGCCCGCCCCTTTCAGGTCACAACCGGGTCTATTGTTTCGATGAAAAGGGGGTATTTACCTGGACCATAGTCTAATCGATATCTGCCTGTGATCTGAAGCACCTCCTATACGCCAATCTATTTCGAGATGGGCTACAAATAGTCATCATGGATCAATAATGTTCAACCCTTTTATCACACCTGTGTGTATAAACATGGGCTTATGCAAGGGGTGGGGTGGGGCTGGGTCATAACCCCCCCCCCCAAATGAAATAAATAAATAAAAATTTCCACATTCACATACATTGTTTTCCAGGGCCTTTCTATTATGACAAAAATTAAAAGGTATTGATCAGGTGCATTTTAATCACATTTTGATGTTATTTCATTGCGAAAAGGTCCCCCACCCCAAAAAAATTATGATCACGATCCACCCAGGAAAAATCCTGGATACTCCCCTGTAAAGCAGGCTACCACATCGCAACATCAATGTAACAAGTTTTGACGGGGACTATACGGTAATTATATAAAAGATACAACGCAGAGGAGTTACGTCATTCTATGGGATTTATTCAACTAACTCTGACGAGCAAACCTGTTTTGAGTTACTGTAGCAAACTGAGATTTTGTGATGGGAGGAAAAGACTTCATCCAATTCATCTACTGGACATATATATTTTCTTGTCGTTTTTCGAACGTTTCTGGAGAAGTGGAAACTTTTCGAAGACCAGTGGTTCTAGAGGTAAGTAAGTAACTATAAACAGAGTGCTGCAGACAGAAGCGATTCAAGAGCAAAAATTATGAAGGGGCTAGGGGCTTCCAGGAAACTTAAAAGGGATGGAAGCGACCGAGCGGGGAGGGAGTGGGAGGACAAATTTGTTAAAAGATGACGAAAATGGGCAGGAAACCCTATTTCCTAAGTTTCCCGCCGTCACTTATAGTTTCGTTTCGTCAGTCACAGTCACGAAGCAATTGAGTGCAAAGATAATTTCGTCTTTTTGCAATTAGTTTCGTTGAAATTTCATTATTTTCCCCCTTTTTAATGTGAAAAGAAACATTGATTTCTTCGGGTAAATATGGATTCAAACATTATTTCTTTTCACTAGTTTTCATCTTATAATTAGATATTTACGAGCATAAATACACCTACATGGTAAAAACTGTGTTTAGTGAGTAAACGCTTTTAAAACAATGTCTTGCTATCACTTTGTAAGCATGTTAGAGGCTAAACGTCGTGTATCACATCATTGAACTTCGGTGTCTAATTTTTTGAACACCAAGTGCTAAATTTTAAACACATCGTTAATATCACTTTCTAAATTCACGTTTTACACAGTTCATACATTTATCCAGACATACAAATAGCCGCAAATCTATATACTGTGTAAACGCACGAATCAAACTATGATGCATTTACGATAGGACGAATTGGGATGAAAATTTGATTAATTTTCCTAAAAAAGACGAATTTACTTCTAGCATCCGTCGGTTGTGTGCTAGCGGAACGGATTATAATGACATTGGACCATTCTGAAGTCAAAATATTTGCAACTTGTTGTCACGTGACGAAGTAGAAAGGAAAATGACCTATCTGAAACTGTATTTACACGCTCCGAGACGAAACTTAAATGAAATTCGACGAAATTCCAAAAAGATGACGAAAATGAGCGACGAAAACCTTTATTACTGATAGTGAATTCAAAATTTCTATTAACCAAAAATTTTAGTTCAATTTTTCGTCCTCTTTTTATGAAATTTCTTCGACTTTCTGTTCATTTTCGTCTCGAGAGAGTGAAGCGTGTATAAATGCTATGTTCAGATTGGTCATTTGCCTTTATATTTCGTCAGTTGGCAACAAGTTGAATTTTTTTTTTCAATTTAGAACGGTCAATTGTCATTAGAATTTGTCATTTGTTCTTAAACTTTATAATTATCATAATCATTGTAATTTGTCCCCGAAGTATGTAAAAGCAAATTAGTCTTTACTTAAGAAAATTCATTATCATTCTCATCCAAAATGGTTCCATTGTAATATTTGAATATTTTGGTTAGACGAAAGTAATTGAAATTCTGACAAAACTATACTGACGAAATTATTATCATTAGTGCTCACTTCTCAGGGACTGTGACCTAGGACGAAGATAACAAGACAGGACCGGAAGCGCGCACAATTTGTATTGTTGATCGGTGAACAAGATTTGCCATGGCATTGAAATGCAAATTATGTTCGCCGATGCAGAGATCTTCAGGAGACAGCCATACAAGTGCTACTGCGCACGCTCACAATTCCCTTCAACTGACCCCTAGGTCACTAGAACAGTTTCATAATAAATGCAAATTTTATGCATACTATTCTATAAAAAAAAGGTTACTCTTGGCAACCAGATACCAGACATAGCAAACACCTGTGCTTGCAAGGTACATTTTTGTTATTGATTTTCCATAGCAACACAATGGAAGAAATATCTCATCTACTTATCTAGGCTAATCCATCCTCTGTAGTATGAAACCCTCTTCGAGCATTATCCATACATTAATTTCTCTCGTCTTGTAACCAATGTCATTCTTTTGTATTCTGTTGTCATCTCTTCCGTCGCTTTTGTCTCCCTCTTTCCCTTCTGTGGAACGAGGTTGCCATTCTGTTACCCTCTTTGTCCAATGATTATCTGTTATCCTGGCCATATGCCCTGACGGCCTCCATTCAATTTAGTTAATTTTCTCAACATGCTCAATGGTATCTTTGATTTGGGTTCATGCGTATGTCCGAGGTTTTACACCTGTCTCGTATTTATGCATTTAGCGTCTTTCTTTCCATGGCTCTCTGCGTAACAAGACGCTGTTTTTTAATATTTCTTTAGCCTTATATAGACCCATTGTTCGGCACCATATGTCATAGTTTGTAGCACACATTGGTTTAATACCAGGATATAATATCCCGTCACTAGGCTGCAAAAGAAAGTATTCATAAATTTGAATAAGTTACCGAAGCGGCCTATTGCTTGTGGTTTATTACGTTGAAAGGAATACCATCACCTGCACATTCCCGGAGAGGCATCTCGTGTATGCATGATTTATCGCCTACTTTTTACGTTGATCTATTAATTTTCTTTTATGACTTCTTACACAAGTTTCGTTTAAATGAAATTCGTCCTTTACAAGCGTAAGTTGTAATAATTACAATGTTACAAACTGGTTTATTGTTTAATTTTCAGTCATTTCATTATGTTCTTTTGTATAAGAAAGATGAACAAATAAGCCAAAAAAAATCAAAAGTTGAAATCATTACAATGTAAAAAAAAAATAAGCCCATATCTTTGATCTTTCATATGAATTGCATTAGAAGCTGCCCTATTCTCTTCTGAAGTCTACTGCTTATGAACCAAAAGTGCCAAAAATGTGTGTAATGTAATCTACGTTGTATTTAAAAAAAGTGAAGAAATAAGAAAAAAATTAATTGTCCACATTCTAGAAAGATAACTTTCTTTCAGTTACTCATTTCATGGTCCATAGGTCAAATGACATGAGCTTAACAATTTAAAACCGTACATCAATAATTGCAAATATAAATAAAAACATAAATTACGGGATATATGAAATAATTACTACAAGTAGGCCTATAGAAAAGAACAGACACACAATCCACAACAAATGAATATATAGAGGACACACACATAACAGATAAGGTCTCATTTTGTATATGTACCCTACCCCCCCCCCTCATTATCAAGTTAACAAATGAAACAGGATTCAATATAATTACAGTAATCAAACTGATAATTTATGCAATATATGAAATACGCTATCATTATAGGTGACATGTAGCCCATCCATTTGACATGACTGTGTATAGAGCCCCACCCCATTAAGTTAACATACGAAATAGGATTGTTTGAATTTAGGCTTTCCAAAAAAAACTCAAGTAAGTAACAAAGAAATACAAATCAACATCAATATCAAATTTAATGAATTCAAATTGGTAACTAAAATCATTACATGCATAACCAAGTATAAAGAAATGAAACCTCTATCTTCAATCACTTTCATGTAGATTTCAACATAATTTGCATTCTTGTTTCCATAAATCTTCAGACTTTTCTGAAAACATAATTTTTTGGTATCATTTCAGGTTAACATTGACAATTATCCATAAGTTTGCACATAAAATGTAGTTATAAAAAACGTAGTTTTGATGTCTATTTTTTCATTTAACTTATCTTCTTAGTCGTAGCTATAACCAGTTTTCTGCTAATTAAAGCAAAAAATCAGCCCAAAATGCAATTTTCGATAAGGTATCAAAATTATCGTTCCGTAATGTGGCTACCTTGTTTGCTTGGTTTAGGTGTCGTGTGCAAGCGGACACACGACTGCCGCCACGCACTGATCAATAACAATACAAATTGTGCACGCTTCCGGTCCTGTCTTGTTATCTTCATCCTAGCTGTGACATGGGCGTAAATCCCTTCCGTGGAGTGGGGGGGGGGATGATCGATGAAATTTCCAAATTTTCGGGACACCCCAAAATCAAGGGGTATTTCTTGAAAAGGGGACACCTACACAACGTGCAAAAATACCATCTAAAATTGGCATTATAGCTTTTATTGTGATTACTAGACCTTTCACGTGATGTGTTTCTCGATCTTTTGCTGTAATATAAAAATAGTAAATACCATAGCATTAAATTTTGCAGTTGGGTTTTCATGGCCTATATCAATGTACGAGCGAGCGAAGCGAGCGAGAAAATTTCTACGACCTGTGAGAATGCATGGTGTCTAATAACATCTTATAAAAGGGGAAAATGTTTGTGAAATGTCTCAAATTCAGAGACTGAAAAGACCTTCAAACATAATATATCAATTATTAATCCTAAGAAAACTTTAAAAAATTGTAGGCACAAATTAAAGAGGAAAAGGGGCATTTTAAGAACCAATATCACTTGACAAAAGGCGGTAGCGGCAGGTAAATCAGAACATGTGCCTCTAGAATGTGAAAAATGCTATTCTGCATCGAATTTCTTATTTTAACCTTTGTTTTGCAGCCGAAATCTGCCACCGTTTGGTGGCGGCCAATCAGAATCAGACTTTCACACAGCGGGCGAGAATGTGTATTCATAGTACACACGTAGAGATATCTCCGCGCATATCATCACTGCACGCAGTATATGCGCTATGCACTGGACGCGTGTGATGGATGCGTTCATGTTTACAGTAGGTGAATAGATTTCTGAAACTGTGTTATCAACGTTGACTATCTATTTTCCGACTTTAGATTCGTTACCCTATGCAATTACGAGGTATTTTGCAATGACTAAAATAGCTAGTTTCTTCAAATTCCTTCTAGTGTTGAGGGAAATAGCTTGCTTTTCAAACAGTAGGCCCCTACGGTATATTCGCTTACTGTACGATTTGAAACTGGTCCGTAACGTGGATTGGGCAACAAACCGATTATGTAATGAATATTCATGGTCGGTCCATATGAGGCTCCAAGACCTGTCCTGAATATATAATTAGTTTGGTTCGTGAGTGCAAAATAGAAAAAGCGTTGTGGGTGATGTAGGCATTATAGTCTCTTTTTAGGCGCACGGGATACAACTACTGCTCAGAGGCTTAAAGGCGTGAGGGACAGCCCACACCCACAATGCCTTGTCAAAAGGCTATAATAGTAGTGGCAGTAGAAGTAAGTAGTGATACGACTATGACCGGTATTATTATTATCCACGGCATAAACTATCCAATATCTGACATGTATAGTTTTGTTATCGACTGTAAACTGCAGGAGTGTTCGGCCGGCCCCCGGTCCTGACGGACCCCCGGGCCCGCCGGGTAATGAAGGCGAAGAAGGTTCGCCGAGCCCCGTCTCGACAAACTGGAGACAGTGTTCGTGGTATCAACTGAACGATGGACAGGATAACGGACAAGTAGTGGTAAGCAGATGAGCAAGATTATTATATTTCATCTGCGCAAATTGGCAATATGCGAAGATGTCACAGACTGACGATAAATAAAAATAAACTTCAAAATAAGATAAATAAATGTGATTGAAATTTGAGTTGAGTTGTCGCCTCATATAGGTTTAGGGATTTCATACAGACATCACATTTTTCATATTTATATATATTCAGTATAGGGACCTACTGTCCCTGCATGCCGCATCACAAAATTGTATCAGACAAACTAAAAAATGATATAAGGCAGTTGTGGGAGGGTAATAGCCATTTAAATGTCTCGAGATGGCGTTCGTTCTCGAGTTCTTATGGCTCAAGAATAGTTCTAACATGGAAAAAGACAAGGTACACTATTTCAGGATTTCGGGTTTTGTCATTTCTGCGAGTAGGAAGGAAATACTCTGTGGGACGTCCCAAGAAGTCTTCGCACAATTTTTTTAACCTCCAACAGTTGGTGTGTATGAGCAATCTGACCTGAAAAGGTCGTCCATATGTAAGTGCACACACACACACACACACACACACACACACCGACACACACGTATATTCGTACACAATTGAAAGACACACACACACACATACACGCATATACACACTCGTGTATACATTTTCGGGTGCAATTTTGCACCCTAAAATGAAAGTGCAAACTTTTTCTCGACAGACATGCGGCTTCACCAAAGAGTACTCCGATACTGCCCTCTACGTTGCCTGGTCGGGTGCTCTTCGTCTTTACAACTCGAATCCTGGTTGTTGTCGCTGGTATTTCACCTTCAATGGCGCCGAATGTTCGAATCCTAACAAGATCGAAGCGGTCACATACGCCGGTGGTTACTCCGGATATGATTTACACCGACAAAGAGTTATAGTGGGTAAATTGCAAGAAATGTGTCAGTGTTCAGTTGTTGTTGTTGTTTGTGTTGCTGCTGTTGTTGTATTTGTAGTTGTTGTTGTTGTTGTTAATGTTGTTGTTGTTGTTGTTGTTGTTGTTGTCGTTGTTGTTGTTGTTGTTGTTGTTGTTGTTGTTGTTGTTGTTGTTGTTTTGTGGGGAGCGGAGAAGACGCGGAATGCAAAATTAGTGAATCCGCAACTTATCCGCATTATTCTTGAAAGTTTCCGTTCACTGTCTTTATCATTTTCTTCAGCAGCAACAGCTTTTTCCATCTCAATCTTCACGCGCAGGTGATGTAACAATGTCTCCGTTTGAAGGCTATTGCACAATTAGCTAATATCATTAATACAAAAGTATTGTTGGACTTATGAAACTTGACTGAACTTGAATTATGTGTGAGAGGCATAAGAACTGCGTATACCCTGAGAATGTAAAAGAAATACTCATTGTAATAGGCAGACAATACTATGGATAACACATACGTTAAAGATCAAAGATGAACCGAGTTTGAGGTCCACGGGTATAAAAAGTCATGTTTGCACCAGTGCAGATAATAATGCAGCTGGCAAAATCAGGGAGGAAAATCTATTAGTATAAGCACAGCCTTGATCTGTGCCTGTTGTGCACTTTCAGTCCCCTCTCTATTTAGGCCTACCCACCATCATTTTTCACTCTTCCCTTCTCTTCTCTTCTCTTCTCTTCTTTCCTCTTCTTTTCTTCTTCTTTTCTTCTCTTCTCTTCTCTTCTCGTCTCATTTCGTCTCTTCTCTTCTCTTCTCTTTTTCTTTTCTCTTCTCTTCTCACTCTTCTCCTTCTAACCCTGCTCCTGCTCCTGTTCCTCATTTTCCTGTTCCTCCTCCTTTCTTTTCGTCTTTTTTCCCTTTTTCTTCCTCTTCTACTCCTCCTCCTCCTTCCCTTTCTCTTCATTTCCTTCCTCCTCCTCTTCCTCCTCCTTATCTTCTGCTTCTTTTTATCATCATCACTATATAATATCTTTCACAATGGGCATGGAGCTTTATTTGTTCATCTTTTCCATTGTCTTTAATTTGCCTTCTTCCTGTTATATATATATACTGTTTCTTCTTGTTACTCATTTACTTTACTCTTTTTCTATTTGCCTCATCAGATTTCTCCATCTCATTGTACTTCAAGTTTTGTCTAATTGTTATTTCTCACCATGGCATCCCTTTTCCCATCCCCCTTTCTGTAGGTTACTGCTACGGGATCGGTACGGGCAGCGTGACGGTCGGGTTCCATGTGGGGGCGTGCAGCGGGTATGGAAATTACGACTGTTATACGGGATGGAACAGCGCCAGCCAAGTCATGATCGAAGAAGTCACGAAGTCGCCCTACGATTAGATCATTTTCCCCCATTTTATCTGAACAAATTCTAATTTCACAGATTAAGCTGTATATTTCGAAAAGATAATTGTACCAGATCATGTGAAAATTAATTTACATTGTATTTTTTTGCTATAATGTGCCCATAGATGTATATTAATAAATCATCTGGATATTAAGAGCGTCTAGTGTGCCAAACATTTATACCTCTTTGAGAACCCCATTTTCAATAATTTCCAAACAGTAGTGATCGTGCTCCTGAAGAAAAATGGTTGAGAATTAATGATAGAAACAGTTTGGTATTATATAAAAGAAAAAATTTTAGCATGAACAAGAAGATGATATTTCAAAATTGGTGGATTTGCGATTTATTTAAGGATTGTTCATCCGAAACTTTTATGTATGGATCATTGATGGATTTAGTGTTACATAAATCGATTGACGTGTCTGAACTGACACTTTATCGCTTTGTGAAAAGGCTCTTGTTAGCCCACATGATTCTAAAATTACAAAAAGAAAATAGGTTTCCTAATGTTTTCCTAAGGTTTTCCCTTTTTGGGCTTATACAGTGCGTCCAGAAAAAAGAACCTGAAACAAAGGTTATTGTGCGGAAGCAATGAGGCGTATAATTGCAGAATAAGTTCCAAAAAACTATGATTATATTTTCAATGATATTTAAGCAAATATTCAGTATGCATCTATGAGTCATGACTTTGAAATTAAAGTGAAAACATTGTTCGCTTTTAATGTCTTTGACACTGTGCACTCCGTGAAAAGGAAGAGATGGACAGCTTGTGTGCACAGTGTCAAAGCCAAAAAGCGTAACAAATGGTTTTTCACTTTAAACTTTTAAAGTCATGGTACTCAGAGATGCATGAGTGAATATGTTTGCTTAATGTATCATTTAAAAGAGCAAAAGCCAACGTTTATTGTGAACTTACTTTGACGATCGTACGCCCCACTGCTTCCACACAATAAGCCTTTGTTTTACGGTTCTGTTTTTCTGGGACGCACTGTATTATCACTTGAACGAGGAATTCTCAAACAACTGCATAAGTTAAAATGAAATGAACTCGCCCGTTTGGTTTAATAAAATGTGTTTTTGAATTTTATAAACCGATGCAAGCAATTCTGCTGATTGTCATAAAGTTTTATTACTGTTAACAAAGTGTGTGTTGTAAATTGGCATCTCTCCGATATAGTCTCAGCTAGATAGTATAACATATGCGCCTCACGCATGAAACCATATAAATGTGTAATTAAAACATGCGGAACGTATGTATTATCTACCCTCCCTACTCAAAAGTATTGCAACATACACTAGAACGTATGCATTTTGAGTTGGAGGGGTCTTTCTATAATAATGTTCTAATGAAGTATATTGTTGGATAATAACAAATTATTTGAAAAGAAATCAATGCATAATATTTCTCCTTTCTTCTCTAGGGCGGAGAGATTATCAAATGCAGGCGCATCCACGGCAGGGAGTCTGGAACATAAAATTTAACATTTTTTCGCATCCTATAGGGGTGGGGTGTTAATTCACACTAATATCGTAATTCAGTTTCATATTTCCCCTGAAACGGTTTTGATGGTTTGGAAAGACTTCCAACAAACCAAAAATGCCAATATATGTTATTCTCAAGCGGTCTCAGAAAGAAGACCACGCACAGTGAAGAAGAAATTTTTCCTCTCTTCATAAGACAGTGCCAAGGAGGATACCCCATATTTTAGACAAGACCTCTTCAAGTTATAATTTCTCATTCTTTCTCAATTCTAAAAGCGGTTTACTATTCCGAACATCCTCAAATTTACTGTCATGTGACTTTTCAGTACATCGGATATAATGATGTGAAGAAAAGGCCATCGTCTTCAATTACATGTAGTAGCCTTATCCTCCTTATCACTGTCATTCACTGTCTTATGAAGATAGGAAACACTTTCTTTTACACTGGGCCTGGTGTTCTTTCTGAGACCGCTTCCGAGGAACATATTATTGGCATTTTTTGTTTGTTGGAAGTCTTTTTAAACCATCAAAATCGTTTCATGGGAAATATGAAACCGAATTACCATGCCAGTGTGAATGAACACCCGAGGCGAAAAATGTTAAATTTTATGTTCCAGCACCTCTGCCGGGGATGCGCTTGCATTTGATAATCGCTCCGCCTTGGAGAAGAAAGGATAAAGAATATTTATTGATTTCTTTGCAAATAATTTGTTATTTTCCAATAATAAACATCAATAGGACATCATTGGAAAGACCCCTTCAACTCGAAATGCATGGGTTATAGTGTATGTTGCAATACTTTGAGTAGGGAGGGTACTTATCTAGCTATGCATTCATTCATCGTTTCTATGCATTTTAAAAATCTTTTCTTATTATCATTTCTAAATTTTATGAATATGTGTAGTTTCTTTTAGACTTTCAAAATTTCTTCTAAATCCATGCAATAGACTTGTGAAAAGAGACATACAAATCACAAAAATAAAACATGCCATCCAATATACTTCTAAAGAAATATATAACACATTTTATTTTTATTTCACTTGGTATGAAATATAGTTGTACATGTAGTTAAATTCAGTGATAAAAAACAGTTGCATACGAACTAAAGTTTTTATATTACATTTAATGAGCCAAATCAATTGTTCAACTTTTTACCAATGAACACAGTTTGAAAATAGTTGGGTTTTGTAAATATTTGCAAATTTATTTTCCATAATGTATGAGTATTCTCATACTAGATTGGGAATATGTCCTTGACATGTTATTCAACTCTTGTCTTTATGAACAAAACACAACAGACATAATCAAACCAAAGTTCCAAACATATCGATACAATTACAAGTTAGACTAACGTCTATCCAAATATTATTCAAAGTTTATACTTCATTAATTAATTATTGCATTAAGATAATATGGTAATTTATATAATGTATTCCCGGGGAGCCACTGTTATTACAAGGTGTACACCATGTGCATGTGAAAAAAAAACGTGGTAAAAGGATGTTTTTTCACGGACAGGCGATGTACGTGCATACAGTGAAAAGGGTATCAAAATCGCACAAATCAGGAAAAAAAAAGGGGTATATTTTTAACAGAAGGCTACTTGAAAAGGGTATCTTTTTAGATTCGAATAATTGTTTAGGGTATTCTAAGATCGAAGGATAAGTAATTGTTTAGGGTCCATTTTGAAACTCCATACACTAGCATGGTGCCTTGTAATAACAGTGCCCCTTCCCCCCCCTCCAGTTTATATTCTAACAACCAAAAAATGTTGTACAAAAGAGGGTTGAATGCATAAATTGTATTTAATATATTTTTGTGAAAAGGCATAATACAGTGTAGTGCACTTTTATAGGATAAACAATGTTAAAATGATTCCTGTCTAAATAAAGGCATACCAATTATGAAATAAATCATTATTTTCTAAAATTCTACAAAGTCCATGTAATCTTATT
This sequence comes from Eucidaris tribuloides, assembly GCA_001188425.1. Taxonomy (NCBI): domain Eukaryota; kingdom Metazoa; phylum Echinodermata; class Echinoidea; order Cidaroida; family Cidaridae; genus Eucidaris; species Eucidaris tribuloides. The sequence continues at coordinate 9,605 of JZLH01S0178998.1, read as the reverse complement.
TTGTCATTTGTATTTGAAACAAAAGATTGAGTCACTGGGGCAGTCATCACAGATGTACATTGCAACTGCTGGAACAACTGATTTTGACCTTTTTTAAAGACTTCAAAATAAAGGCTGAATAACAGGAAGATGTAAAGCATACAAGCCATAGATTTATACACAAATTATTATTTAACAAAACCTTTTTTTTTCAACAAAGATATTTTTCCAGTCACAAAGTTGATATTTTTTTTTGTATTGTTGTTTTTGTCGAGCCCATCGAGGTGGAGGGAGACTAAGGGATCACTTTGGCGTCTGTCCGTCTGTCCGTCGTCCGTCCGTTATGCTTACAAAAACTTGAATAACTCTGTTCTAAATGCTCCAATTTCATTCAAACTTGGATGGATGATTGATCATACAGACTTTCAAATTTAAAAGTAAGTGAAGGTCACCTCAAGGTCAAAGGTCACTAGCAAGGGGTCAACAACCTTTTTTCAGCCCGATGTTAAGTTTTTCTGGCAAGTTTTGATTATGACGCATAACTTTGCCCCCATTTGCCCAATTGTGACCAAACTTGAGTGGTACACTGTAGATGTCCCATAGGGAGCTAAAGGTTACCATAAGGTCAAAGGTCACAGACAGGGGTCAACAACCTTTTGAGCCAATGTAAGTTTTTCGGCAAGTTTCTATTTGGCGCATAACTTTGCCCCCAGTTGCCCAATTGTGACCAACTTGGGTGGTAGATGTCTGATAGGGAGCTAAAGGTCACCATTAGTTCAAAGGTCACTGGCAGGGTCAACAACCTTTTTGAGCCCAATGTTAATTTTTTTTCGGCAAGTTTCTATTATGGCGCATAACTTTGCCCCCAGTTGCTTAATTGTGATTTAACTTGGCTGGTAGATGTCTCATAGGGAGCTGAAGGTCACGTAAAGATCAAAGGTCACTGACAGGGGTCAATGACCTTTTGAGCCCAAAGTTTTTTGAGCAAGTTTCTATATACACGAAACTGGGAGAGATACATTATGGCTACCATCTTGTTTTACATCTATATAACAAAATTTTGATATACATGTATGAAAAAAATAATCTTCCATGTCCCAAGGAGTTTGTTATAATGGGTTTATTATAATGTATTAACCCATCTATACCTATACATATATCGTAAGTCGTTCTGCTATAAATAACATTACATATATCACCATTTACACATTACAACAAAATATATACAAACATTCCCATAAACTTTTCACATGAAAGGAGTTGCGTTTTTTTATGGCACTGTCCTATTATTGCAAGACACTCTTAAAACACTGTATTAAACATACATCAAATACAGATAGTAAGATCATATTCATGATATTAATTAATATATGGATGATATTGGCAAATATCATATTACAAGTATATTTCTTCCCACAGATTAACACAATCACCTGGTTTAACAGAAAATAGACAGAAAATAAACAGAAAATAAACAAATCATCTTAGTGTGAAAGACATCTTTCACACTTAGCACAGAAATACACAATTCTTTTTTTTTCTTTGTTATAATTATGAAATAACAAACGCTTTATACTAATAATCACAGATCACATTTAACTGGATGAAACTTTTTCGTTTCATTAATCTTTAGGGTTTTTTATCAGTACAATTCAAATTTAGTTCCACAGCATTTGTCTGTGGCTGTGTGTGTGTGTGTGTGTGTGTGTTGTGTGTGTGTGTGTGTGTGTGTGTGTGTGTGTGTGTGTGTGTGTTGTGTGTGTGCGTGTGTGTGTGTGTGTGTGTGTGTGTGTGTGTGTGTGTGTGTGTGTGTGTGTGTGGTGTGTGTGTGTGTGTATCTACAACATATTTCAAGTCTTCAAATACAGTGTAAAACATTTCAAAACTGAAATACAGCTGATCAGTGTAGATTTTAATTTCAAATGATATTGAAATAGACAGATCTACCACCTTCCACCTTCACTGCCCTTTATTATTCAGCCTCACTATCACAATATATTAAAAAAAAGTTTGTTTTAACAAAATGTGTTTTACAAATACTACTCTAAAGAAATAGAAATATTCACAGAAAGCTACAGCATAATTTCTTTTCCAATTTGATGTTATAGTGTCACTGACATAAACCAAATGATATCACCTTTCCAGAATAATTTGACCCAAAACTGAATTAAAGACTTTGCACAGCTGGTATCTTTAGGATTGATACTACAAATTCCTTTTGCTTATATATTTATGATTTTGTTGCTCCATCAGCTCCAACAATATTATCTCAATGAAATTCTGCATGTCCTGTATCTAGAATTATCTAAGGACAAGACCAATGGCAAATAACCATATAATGCAAATACGAGTCAAAATTGTTTTCCACAAATTAAAACACAAAGTAATTTACAACACCTCGTTGAGTTGATGCATGATATTTTAAAAATTCATCTGTCTTCAAGCACAATACAAAATATGTACATACATTGATCACAAACAATTTTGTAATTATTATTTGTTTTTGTCACGGTTTTTCTGGGATTAAAAAAAAAATATGGGGTTTGCTCATTTTGTTTGTTTTCAATTATCAGTACATAATGTTTTTAAAATGACCTAGAATGAGAAACAACTAAACTAAAAATTTCAGACAGTATAAAATAAATCCTTAACAATTTGGGGACAGTCGGTTCCATGTGCTGATCAGTTGTAAGGTGATTTTGAATAGAAGTACATTTATGTTTCCGAGTACAAATATTTGTTATATATGTTCATATGCTACACGATATAAACCTTTGGAAAGGGTAGACTACACACTGTATTTTTGTGCTGAGTGTAAGACAGGAAAATGATGATGAGTATATGTATTTTTCAATTTATACGAAGGTATGAACAGCATTCATAAAGTAAACAAAAGAACCCCGACCCCAAATGGAGTTAAAATCATGGTCATGCACGACATGATATGGACTTGGGATCACAGCCGTCATACTCCCGTAGATGTGGATTGTCCAGTTTGTCCTCCTTGATGCAAGCACACCTCCATTTGTTGGTTGCGGGGGTGAAAAGCTTACGAGGGACACCAGTCCAGTCACGCTGGATGCCTCCACTGTAAATAATTAATGAAATTACAGATTTTACATAAAAATATATAAAGAATATATGACATAATAAGAAAAAAATAATAATAAGTTCAAAGAAATAAAAATACTCTCTCTACACAGTGTGAGTAAAAAAGGACACCTATTCAATCCCACTCTCTCTAATTAAAAGAAACAATACAATAAAACTGATATTATGGAATGATATTGTATCATTTTCCTTTCATGTAGTATATTGGTCATTAATATTTGGTCAAGGGCGACTGCTCAGCAATAAATTTTGTAAAACATGTTAAAAATTTTTACCCAAATTGCGAGTTTGCAGTGTGTTTGCATGACTGGTCACTTTCTGGTAAATGCTCTGACCAATGGCATAATGGTGCACAAACTGCACTGACTTGGACTACAACAAGTTAACGAGTTTTACAAAATGATTGCAGTCACCCAAAGGAAGAACAACATTATTAAGTCACCAATGCTGAATTTAGGAAATCCTCTGATTTAGGTTTTTGATGATATATTCTGATTAACATCATATTTTAATTCTTTATGATTTGGGAAAAAACAACATCAACAACCCATGACTAAATATGAATGACCTATATACCACATGAAGGTTACATGATCATACTTGTTCATTCCCTCATATCACACGTATGATATCTTATCTTGAATTTGAGAGATCTGGAATTGAATCTGGGCTATTTGGACTAGCACTATCCATACTGCAAACAGTAGACTTTCATTATAAAAAATAAATCTTGGGATCAGAAAGATTACTTTGTTATATTGACATTTTGTTATTTCAAGGGTGCAAAAACAATGAAATACAAATAAAATTTTAATTTTGGGACCAGAGATTTTTGTGTATTATAAGTTATAACAAGATTTTGTTATGTCAGTATTCATTGTCCACTGTATTATGGTAATTTTTTTTTAAATTTCAAGTTTAATATTCTCAATATTTAACTTTTTATTTAGTAGATCCGAGTCTAATACAAACAATACCTTTTTTGACTACACCAGACTCTTGATCCTGTGTCTTGCCTCCACTCTGAGTTACAAGGAGGAAATTTCTTTTGGAATGCAGCCTCATCTTCTTTCTGTCTTTTACCTTCGGCAATCACTTCATGTGCTCTTTTGAGGTTAGGAGTAGGGTGCCCTCTATCATCATAAAAGTGCCCAATCAACTTTCCTGCAGTGAAAAAAAAGAAAGAATAATGTTGGATACATATAAAATATGACTCTGTATCATTTGTAACTGGGCTGGTGAAAATTACTTTACTAAATAATAAAGAACATAGAATTACTATAAAAATAAAGACTCTTGTTTGAGAACATTGTGAAGTGATTTCATTGTGTTTCTGAATGTAATAATTCCCTGTGAGATTACTTCTAATGAGCCATGTGTTTGACAATGTCATCACTTTAAATTAAAATTCATCATTTGATATACAGACCACTTGATAAACAACTTACAATTTTAGATTTCCTAAAAATGTGTCATTTACTTACACTATCACTACTACTACTGGACACTGATGCAAATGTCCTGAATTTTCTTAATCTCATTACCCTGGCCAAATTTTCATAATCATACTAAATAAGGTTAGACAGTCATTTTCCAAACTTGAATACCTCTTTTTCTTAAATTCAGCTCATGAAAAGATCATATGGTCTGACAAAATGCAGCTATACATCACTAATATACTCTATAGCTTATGGAGAAAAAAAAAACTTGTATGGGAAAGCAAAGCAGGACATCACTTTTTGATCAATTACTTCTTTGTTTCATTGCAATGATAGGTCACATATGTAAATGTTTGTTTTTGCCCATTCTGTATTTAAAACAACTCAAAGTATGGTATATAAATCTAAAAAATACCTGTCTGTTCTATGATTTGAGATATATTACTTATGTAAATATCTGTACAATTACACATAAGCCTGAGGAAAACAAATGTGACAAGTCATACTTACCAACATACACATATTCATCTTCATAAAATTTGACCCAATTCTCCAGATCCACCATCTGTATGGGTGTGAGACCTTCAACATCGGCAGTCAGTCCCTCTTCTGTGAAGTCGCCCGATATGAAAGCTCTGGATCCATCACGCCCTGTGAAGAAGCTATAACCTCCTCCTGGTGCATAATTCTTCTTTCCTGTCTTCACGTCAAACACTTTCCCCATGATTGCCAAATAAAGTCCGGGACTACCGGCCGTGCCGTCATGCTGCTTTAATTCTTCAATAGTAAACAGTCGATCTGCATCAGATACTGACTTACTTCTATGTTCATTGTGTGTCCTCACATTTTTGTCAGATGTGTCGGCTTTCTTGGAAAATAAGCCAATGAGTTTAGCTGTGATTTCATGGATGCTTCCTAGTTTCATGGAGTTTGGCTCCTGTGGCAGAGGCACGAAGAACAGGGCAGCAAATGCTAGAAGTGCCACAAATACAGCAACAGCAAGACCATAGGTGGCCATGTTTGTGGTAGATGGAGATGTTTACTCAATTACCAACTTGAAAGTAGTCTGGTACTACTTGTAGTAGATGGTTCCTACAGCAGATTTATTACCAAATGAAACACTGAAAAAAGACACACAAATAACAGAAATAACAATAAGAACTTATTATCATCTCAGATTCTTAACTTTTATTTCAGTTCTAGGGGTTGATAATTCACTGTGTTATCACTTCACCATTAGAATTCAGGAAATACTTTGGATTAGGAGGCAAAAAGATTACACATCATCAAGCTTTGCATTTTTATCCCTCTTAGCTAATTCATGAAAGGCCCAAACAATTTGGGGGACATTCAAAACTTTAATACGATTCATATTAAAGACATAGTACAGTGGAACCTCATTATAACGAGGACCCAAAAACCATGACAATTACCTTGTTATATCAGGTTTCTCACTATATCAGGGTCCAAAACAAAGAAATATAAAGAGTTGGGACCTGCAAAATCACCTTGTTATAACAGGATTTTGCTATATCTGACCTCTTTATATCGAGGTTCCACTGTACATCTTTTTTTTTTTACTGTTATTTTCATTTGACTTAACTTTAAAAGCAAAGTTCATCCTGACGTCAAGTTGGTTTTAATAAAAGCAGAAAAATGAGAGAAACATATTGATGACAGTTTGGCAAAAATCCACCAGAGAATAACAGAGTCGTGGAGTTTCAAAGTTTTTATTTTGTGACGTCATATGCGAGCAACTCCCCATATGTCATTTTTTTAATGGTTTATGATAATTAAATAGGATTTTTTTTTCATAGCAGCCTGTATGAAACAATGTTTCTGATAGTATATTGAATGCACAGGGAAAATTATTTCCAAATTTCTGAGAAAATGGCACTTTATGAAATTTAAATACATGACATGGGGAGCTGCTCACATGTGGCATCACAAAATGAAAACTTTGAAACTTCATAACTTCATGTTATTCTTTGGTGGATTTTCGCCAAACTCTTAATAATTATAGGAAAAAGATGTTTCCATCTTTTTTCTGCTTTTATTAAAACTACATGTAACTTAAACTTGAAATCAAGGTAGAGATTCTAAAACCTCGCTCAGGCGTGCGGTCAACCATGACGCGTTTATTTGTACATGTACCTCAAAAACCCGGAAGTGTTGCATAATACTCCAAGGACAGTACAAACAATAAAGATAATTAAAAATATGACGTTAATAATATTTTCGCAAATAAGGATGAAAATACGAACTCACCATTCTCACGTTTACAATCTTTGCACTGCAGGGCTGCCAACTCTCAGGCAATGAGCGTGAGACTCACGCATTTTGGCCCGCTTTCTCACGCAAATGTTTTGTTTGATTTTTCATGCATTTCTAGGTGGTCTAACGCAATTGGACTCTTCCGTTATATAGATCTAATTGGCCAATGCCAGTCTCATGCTATTTCATTCATTGAGATTGGCAGCCCTGGCACTGTTATTCTCGACTTATTCAAGGTGAACCTTGTCCTTGCCTTTAAATCATGCAACACACACTGTACACGGTTCAATAACCTCTTATCAAACCACTGCACTGCCACTCACCACTTGTCATAGACATAGTGTGTTATGTAGTACTGCAACTGCACTGTACCGTAAATCAACAGACACAAAACATAACACATGGGACTGTGATTCCCATCAGATGGTTTACTGATACGATTGTACAGTTGATATTGCACTTTTAACAATATCAATTTCACACAATTGAAAACTACCTTTTCCCACCCCATATTACGTACATTCAACATTAAAAGTTCTTCATTTGATGCAAACTATCACACTTTTGAAGGATTCCGTATTTCTCTCATGGGCGCGGCCATTATAGACTCATTCCAATATTTCTTTATTTTTGTGATATTTTGAAATAAAATTACCATTTTTAAATTTTTTTCCAGGCTTACAACAATTCACATTTCTAAATATATGATTTATTTGCTTATATTTAATTGATTTTACTTGTTTTTGTAAATATTTTCAATTACTTAGTATCAAAATATACATAATATTTTTGAAAGAGACAGCGTGTATCTCCCCAATTGTGCCAAAGGAAGGAGTGGAGGTGCATGTGAATGTTCTTCGAAGTTTGACGGTAGTTTACTGTTTTAGGTCAGAAATTCGACGCGATGGCAAACCCAGGACCGGGAGTTATGGGCACTGGAGGAGGTGGTGGAGCAGGTGGCGATCCCAACTGGAGGGCAGCGCAGTTTAGATCCAAAGTGGTGGCACAGATGTGAGTAAACACGAAACAAAAACAAACAGACTGACCACACAATGAACGAGTAAAATTATTTCCGTTTTTTTTTGGGGGGGGGGGGGAGGGGGCACCCAAACAAGTATAAGTAAGGAGTATTGTGCAATAGTCTGCTATATCCTCTTGGCAAATATTAAATTACGTGCTAAGGTGTGAGACAGTTCCAAGAAACATGCACCTACTTTTTTCTGAATTTTTTTTCATTTATTTCAAGAAACATTCATGACATTACTATTAGTTTTGAACCAAACGCTCTAGACCAATGCCTGGAATCTGTCTCATATTTGGGGCTTCTCATTATTGACAATATGGACGTCATCAGTCAGCCCCCTCATAGGACATGTAGGAGACAGATGTATGTATATTCAGTGTTTGTGTTTGTGCGAAGCTTTCGGCGATTCAAGCGAAGAGATTTTTGCATGCGAATGCAACATGAAAAATGTACTAAAAATTATCAAAACGGAATTCTAGGTCATAAAACTACTACTGGTTGCTGATTGATTCTTGGGATCAGCACATCTTTCAAACTTAATACTGATTTTACTGATGGATCCTTGTTTTCTTCATAAACAGTAGGGGCGCACGCTCGT
>JZLH01S0178990.1:0-12380 GCA_001188425.1 Eucidaris tribuloides | reverse complement strand
GCAAGCACGCTTTCAGCATTTTTTCGTGGCCGGGGCGAACGTGGCGTAGAAATAATGATTTTTCATTCTTAAGTGCAGTATTATTTTAATATTAGATGATTTCCCAGGTAACTTTCGATAGAATGGTATTCCAACAACAATCAACTATCAATTAAAACTCATTTTCATGAGTATGTCCATTGTCCTGACACCTTTAACTACATCCTGGACCAAAGTATGTAAACATGTGCTGTATCATGATTTCCTGGTACCCGCTTGTATGTGTAATTGTATGTTCAATAGGTTTGCACATGGCGACCTTATTTGCATCATTATTGTAGCGCTCTTGATGCACCATCAAGGAAATGTCACTGACCTTGTAGATAATTACATCTAAATAGAGTTGGGATAGATCGAAGAGGGCAGCCATAGTATATGTGACTAAAAATCTTCTAAAGAAAATGAACATTACTTTTTTGAAGGAAGGTCAATGGAGAGTTGTTCACTATGACATCACAGCTAGATTTACAGAATGCGAGTATGTTCATGCTTGATTCGGCTTAAGTAAACAAACTCAAGACAAATCTTTCCAGCCAGGAGATCCACTCCAGCTGGTGTACATTTGGTTTATCTTTCAACCAGTTTGGTTCTAAAGGCATTTCTTATTTCTCCCAATCATGTCACTGAGCTTTAAGATCAAATTTTCTCTAGTTATAAAAATATTGCTGTATTAAGTGATATTTGCACTCAGACTGACAGAAGGATGTAAAAATATCACACTACTTTGATTTCATGTGAAAAGAACCAATGGTTTTCAAGTTAGAGACAATTTAGTGATTACGGCCCTTCTGCCAGGAACATATGCTTGGGCCCTTCTGCCGGACCGACGATATATTGAATAGCATTACCAAGTTACTCAAACTGTCCATGTTGAAAAATGTTCTCAATTCACTGAAACCACATAAAGATTTTCAGTCAAATTTTATTTGTTTCTTAAATCCAGTAATTTGATTGTTAAATGCAAATTACAGTCAAGCAACTGGTCAATGACCGCTGAATATCAGTGGCATATTATATAGTTTTAAGTCACTTTGACTACACCGGGAGAAAAAAACCTGGGTTATTTACAAAGGGACTGTGATTGTTTGTGTGTAGGCAATAAATAATTCATCTTTAGGAGGCCACAAATTATTCATAGTATGTCAAGTATTGTGGTGTGTCATCTTCGTGCACACTCGGTGCATATCAACAAGTTCATAAGAGGAAAGTTTGTTTTCCCTCAGCTTGAAAACAAAAGAAATAAAGATAAAAATGATTTTTAGGTGGCAGTAGGGTACATGTTAAAAGCAAGTACTCATAAATATTGTCGTTGATAGGAAAATACTCAGATTTTATGGAAACTTTGAAATATAATGTTAGGTATACATGACAAATTTTGAGTGTCTGACATTCATGTATTTGTGAGTGTGAAATTTGGTTATAGTTGTTACTTCGAAATATTAAAGCGCAAGTTTAGTTTTGGTGATTTTTCTTTTATTTGAAAGGTTTATGCTCAAAGCTCATATCACCAATAACAGATTCTGAATGTCTTTATTTTTGTTTCAAATTAATTAATGAAAAATCTCAGGGGCCCACCCTCCCCCCCCCCAAGGTTTTTGACTATATTTTACATTATAGCCTCCAAAGGATTAATAAGGTGTTAAGGTAATCTGAATTATACCTCATCAGAAAGATCAGAGTCTAATCTTTCTGATGAGGTATAATTCAGATAACCTTAACACCTTATTAACCCTGTGGATGCTGCAATGTAACCGAGATTTTTCATTACCGGTAATTAATTAATAAAAAAACTCTAAAGACATTCAGAATCTGAAACTGGTGTGATATGACCTTTGGGCATAAACTTTTCAAATAAAAAAAATGCCAAAACTAAACTTGTGCTTCATGAGGGTGATATTATTGATTAAAAGTCAGAGTACAAATATGATTTTTTTTTTTTTGGTTAATGTGAAATGATTACTGGTTCTGTAATAATGATTCTACCCCCCCCCCCCAGTTTTACCCTGGCACTGCCCCTAGTGCGTACTCTCATTCCTTACAAAATCGGTCTCGACACACATATATAACACCAAGCAAAATGGCCATTACAACAGGATGTATAGTCTTGTACACTGCATGTCTAGATACAGTATTTCCTGCATACGGTTTCAGACCTGGTAAAATACTGTGGAAATACGTGACCTTGCAATGTTGGTATTAAAGAAGGAAGAAAGGAATGAGGGACGAAGGAAAAATGATTTTCTTGTGATTTCCTCATATCTGTGTGATAACCTGATGAGTTGCAGATCAAAACGCTTTGTTATCAACGTGCTACTTTTTAAAGTCATTTGTAAATTTGTAGGTCCAGTAAATCGTGTTTGTAACAAGAAATATTTGCAATACCTCTAATTTCTTCCAGTGGACCTGTTCTTTTGTAGGATATTTGAAAGACTGAGTTCCTGACTTGTGCTTCTCAAACTGAGCTGTTTGATAATATTACATGGAGTAAGGAGTTATTTATTTAAATAAACAGAGATATAATCTTTTCCTGTCCAGTTCAGTGAGTACGTGTACACACAACATTGCTACAAGTACTATGTTACTGTCTACTGTATGTAATTTTCATTACTCTGTCAACTTTCAAAATAATATAATTTTCTCATTTGCTTTTTTTTTTTCAATTAGAGAAAGAAACTAACACGGACTTTCATTTTCTTGCAAACATTGTGACCTTTACCTGAATTTCTTGTTATCACTGAACATTGCATATTTACTGTATTTTCTGAACTGTCTTCTAATTATCCAACACAAACAGACATGTGTGCTTTCGCAAGGTAAACTTATTCACGACCATTGTCCAAAAATACATTTATGTGCATTGATAAATGGTAATAAATCATATTGAGGAGTTTCCTATGCCAGTCAAATATCCGTGAACTTACTGTATATTACTGTTTTTGTCAAATGTCATTGAACTTGATTATATTCTTTGTTTGTTTTTCTCGTTTGCTCGCAGGTGAAGAGTCGCTGGGATGCTGTGTCTATTTCTTGATGATATGCTCCTATCTACTCGTCGTCATCACATTTCCAATTTCATTGTTTTTTTGTCTCAAAGTAAGTAAATTTATTTTTTTTTTGTAATTTAAAGGCCCACTTTGTCTTAACGGCATTGTTATAACAATATTTCCATTTAAGAAAATGTGAGTGACATGATTCCCCATGCTACTAGTGTCTCTGATACGGTCCAAAAATGAAGCCTGAAAAAATTGCAGTTTAAAATGATCATAGGGTAGGCCTATTTTAAAACGGGAAAAATCATTGAGAGACCATTCCAGTTTCCCCCCATAGACTGTTGTGCTGCAGAATTTTCATTGGCCGAGAATAATTCATGTGCCAATTTTTATCGTACATTACAAGTGACAGCATAACTGTCTGAATTTTTGTATTGTAGGATGTTTATTTGTCCATTCAAACACTGTCAGATATGTGAGATAGCAAAGTTTGACAATTTTGTAACGGGTCTTTGACAATGTTGTATAGTGCCTTTAAAGCATGGAAAGATTTTTTTTATCACAAGAACTAGTTTTAAGTTACACAGTTCTGTTTAGCTTTTGAGACATAAACAATGAGAAAAACTAAAATAGTAACTGATTTAACTTATCCACTCATTCCCGATCCATTGAAGAAAGACTTAGCAATATATAATACACAATTAGTTATTTTACAGGTATAAGAATTATATGGATGATGCTAGGTTAGTATAACCAAAAGTCATTCCCCGAGATGAGATTTGTGAGTGCTCACTCTACTGCTGCGTAAAGGTCTTGATCTAATCATGATCTCTTCTTTGTATATTCATAACCTTGGAATGGCTTAACGTGGGGACGCACGCCACTAATCAATAAGATGATTAGATTGAGCACTTAGAAATAGGATTTGTTCTGGGAATGACACCATGTACAGCCATCGAGCCAGACAATCTCTTGTACATTTATACTTGTAGTCGATATTTGGATTTTGGAGAAAGATTAATTTTCCTCAGTCTGTTTTTTTTTTCCAAATTGCATGTCTGATACGTAAGACATTATCAAATAACTTGCATTGATCTAGCGTTTGATAACTATTCACATGTATCTTTTACACCACTATTATCATGTATGCCTTTTTTCTTCCGAAATAAATGAAACTTTCTTTTAACTATTTAAAACCCACAATATCCTAAATTCACTGAATAATGCACCATGTTTTTACCAATTGGACAGACAGGGATAACTGTTATTTACTGAAAAAGTGGGTGTTATAAATATTTTCACAGTCAATCTAAATGGAGTAATAAAACATAATTCTAAGTAAATTTGAGATTACGTTTAAAAACACATCTTGACATCTACACATTGCAATTTTTTGTCTTTCTTGCAGATTGATAATGGTTAATTTTATGCTAAAATTCTGAATATTTGTACAGAAATTATTTATGTGCATTACAATTGTTACAATGAAATTAACATATTTTAATTGTCTTGCTGGCCTTAATTATTATTATTATTATTATCCAGAATTATTAATGCAAATATCGAAACATCACTATGAAAATTGAAATTGAAATCTTTTCATTGACTTGCTGTCAAACTTACATTTTTGTTCCAGAGCTGACAATTGATGAATCCAAAAAAATTAATCCATAGCTAATCCCAAAATTTTCTGTTTTACAAATGTCCAATCCCGTTTTTCTCTGAACTGTAATTTTGCGATTTTCCAACTTGAATTTTTTTGAAGAAATCACAAATAATGTCAAGCTTACTAAGCCCTTGAGGGTTTTGGTTCGGGTTTGGGGACATATTTACAGGTAAAGCATGATTTCTTTGGCTTTATTAGGCATCTTTGTGGTAAGTCAAGTTAGTTTAGTTTTATTCAATAAATATTTAAAAGTTTACTTTGGTGGGAATTTTTAGGCATGATGTGTTCATGTTTGTTTAAAATGTTGTGTTCCACATTATATCTCAAATTCCGTGATTTCCGCAGAAAATCCTCAATGTAGCAAACTTCGGAACTTATCCATAGCTACACAGAGAGTGGTAGAAAATCCTAAGCGCTGATTGTTTATCACCTTGTTGTACATTCGTCATTCTTTCTCTCACTGCTCCAGGTTGTCCAAGAATATGAAAGAGCAGTCATCTTCAGGATGGGGCGACTGTTACCGGGCGGGGCCAAGGGGCCGGGCATCTTCTTCATTCTTCCATGTATCGACAACTATGTCAAGGTTGATCTTAGGACAGTGTCGTTTGATGTACCCCCTCAAGAGGTGAGCTCATAACTTTTTGCCAATATGGGGTGTGACAAAAGAAGAAGCCAGACAATTTGCTCAAAATGGTTTCATTACAAAATAGAGAATCATTTCTCATTGTCCCCATCAAAGTAATCCTCCCAAATTTAATTTAATTTTTTTTATTCACATCTGTCACCTATGAAAGCACTTGACAAAGTCCTCCTTCTTGAAGTCCCTTAGCTCCCTCAACCAGTGTTGGAGGACTAGAGGTTGGCCTTAGCCTGAAGTCCGACTCTGCCAGTCCTAGGCCTTGGTCTCGATCTCGTAATCCTTGTGACTCGGACTTGTCCTCGTCTTGTAACATGCGTCTTTGGTGACTCAGATTGGAGTCAAGGCTGCAAGATTTGTATGATCTGGTGAATCCAATAATAAACCCCATCTGCTTTGTTTGAACATACATTCTGAAGTATTTTCCACTAATATTTCATAAAGAATTAAGAAAATTCTAAGATAACATGAAGTTAAATAAATTCACCTCTGATGATACACTTCAATATACCCGGCCCATAAGTCCCATGCAGTTGTATATAAAATACATTGTTCAATTGGATTATTGTTAATGATTTGTTAGCAAATAACAAGATTGAAGTGATTATACTGCATGAGATGTAATATCGCAAGTGATACAAATTTGCAATCTCAGGTTATAGTAATTTTTTTTTTTTTTTTTAAATAAAAGTATAGTTACTTTAAATTTAAGTTTTGTGGCTGGGCCAGTGTTCTCTTAGGACCATATGCCCCTTCATGTACATGCCAGGGGTTGTTAGATTGGATTCCACTAACTAGAAGAAAAAAAATCCACATAATTTTCAGTGTTTGGATATGAGTATGACATTGAATAAATTTCAGCTTCATTTAGTTATGAAACAAAAGCAATTGTGATTTGTGATTTCATTCAAAGACTAGTAGCAGATGGTGAATTTTTTTCTTCCACAAATTTTGTTGGTTGAAAGAAATATGTTCCATGCAGCTATATCCCCCATCAACTGAAACACACATTACACAGCATAAATGAATCAGTAGTCGTCCATAGAATTCAGAAATACAAACACAATTTAAAAAAGGAGAGTATGATTAACTCATCCTATTCTTAGTACAGTATATTTAATACATCTGTCACATCAGTATGATTGTAAACATCAGTCATATTTCACGTTTCTCCGTCCCGTCATCTGGCTGTCAGTCCCTGATGATGGCATAGCTATAAACACAATCACGGTAAGACCATGACAACCGCCCCGAAATAGTCCTCGGCGGCTATTTCCGTCGCCCGCCGGCAAGGCTAATCCATCTGTTCCAACCTGGTAGTCAATCACGTCAGGATCGTTGACAAACCTGTTGTAGAAAATTAAGATGGTTAGAACATCATCGTGTCTGTCTCTGAGAGTGGTTTCACATGGCAGGCCAATCGTGTTTGCTGATATGATTGTAATTGCAAAATGATGTAATTATGGTATTTTTACCCGTCTGAAAGCAAAGTAGAATCATGATTGCAAATAAAATCACAAAATTTAACTTGTGCTCCAGAGGTGTTTTCTAATCTCGATTCTCCTGAATCACATCATGCTTTTTTCATGTGAATGTCTTGACCTCTTAAGACACAATTTGAGCGGTCAAGCTTATGTAACCTGTCATTAAAGGTAAATGACATGATTGGGGGTAGTCCTCAACTTGGAGTGAAACTATTCTAGAGCCAAGTTAACTATGCAAAGATTCTACTGTGAAAATTTGGTGGTAAAAAGTTGACTCATTCTAAAATAAATTTTATCAGTATGCCTTGAAACAGAAATATCTTTTTTTGTATCTTCCTGTGGAGTCTATTTCTATCTAGGCTCAAAAGAAACAAAATGCTAGCATGTTCATACTTGACTCAGCTTAAGTAAACAAATTCAAAATAAATGCTTCCAGCCAGGAGATACACTCCATCTGGTGTATCCATTGATATATCTTTCAACCAGTTTAGTTTGAGAGGCATTTTTTATTTCTCCCAATCATGCCACTGAGCTTTAACTTCCACTGGTATCCCTCATGCTTGAGGGTATGTCTACAAGTGTGTCGCAGCCACAAGATCCATCTGGTGCATGGTTGATTGACAGCAAACCCAGAAGTATGGCCATGCCTCTTCACTGGAATTTCACATTTTAATTGGTAATTAAAATTAAAATCTTAAATTGTTTTCGAAGACCTTTATCTCGTGTGTACTTTCAGTAACTCTAAACTCCGTGATTGTAATGATTTTTGCAATCTTGAGTAGGCTTCTGTGTGAAAACGGTCTGTATATCTCTTGCTTTCTGTCTTGGAAGCTCTAGCTGTGTGTATTGGATTGACAGATGTACATGGTTTATTACCATTTATTTATAAACAAGGCCGTTTGGCTCCATCAGACAGTGATTAGTTTTGCCGGCATATTGAAAGACTTCAGCTCATCAAGGCTAGAAGTTAAAATACTATCGCTGATAATAAAAATGAATGCATTTTTTGGAAGAATTACGTTTTGTTATGGAGGGCAGAATAAGATGGACCTTGAATTTTATCTGTTTCATTTGAAAAGTAGAGGCTAGAGGCTCAAGGTTAGGGTTAAAGAGATACTGTAAAGGCACTACTGTATGCAGATGATTGTGGATTGTTGTTGAATCTTGGAATTGCCATTTCTTTAAGCAATTGCCCCCTGAAAATCAGTCATCGCTGAGGTTATTAATCAGCTGATGATAATGCCATTCCCGAGTATCAAAACATTGATGCACAATATATAGTATGCTGTATTTCATCTTGCCATTATGGAGGAAAAGGTACATGTACCTGCATGTTACCAGTTAGGGGTAACATCTGTATTATGCAATGTTATGATACATATTTTTGTTGTGCATTCTGAAATGACATTCTTTACCATGATTGATAAATTCATGGGATATGGGGCAAACATTTTGCAAATGTCACTGTGCATGTGCACATAACCTAAAGAAAAAATATCAAATCTCTCCACTCCTTTAAATACATTCATGAAATTTCCCTTAAAGACAGAGTAAGGGATTTGCACGTCAGAAAACGGTAAAATGAATGAAATTAGCTCAAATCATTCACAATGTGAAGATTAGTATAAATAAACATCTGTCATAGAACCTTTGGGTAGAATACATAGTTTTGGTGAAAATATGGACAATTAAACTTCAAAATTTACAGTGACATCGACGTGCATGGGCCGTTCCAAAATTGTCCGATCAGCCGTTAGCCGAAGGTCGCACGGAGTTTAGCCGTTTAACCAAACAGTGTGCTTCGCTGGTCTTGCGACGGTACACATAACCACGATTCGCAATTTGAGCAAAATTTAAACTCGCGGAAAGAACAACATTCTGGTAACATGTCGTTATTAGTTTTTCTCATAAAACAACAAATTCATGACATATGAATCTCAAACTTTCAACACACCATTTGTAAGTACTAAACTACCATTTGGTATTGATAATGAAGGGAAGTAATGGACTTGCAAATCCCTGACACAATCTTTAAGCTAAGAAATCATATATAATTAAGTGTTATATCAAAACAAATTTAAGAAATATTTGGGTTGCGTTGATTAAATGTCAAACATATTTGCTTCATTAGTGAATCACTTTATTATTGATGAAATACTTTTGTTGATGTATTAATTTATCAAATGAGAAAAATTACCGTCATAAGAATTGACAGTTCAGTCTTCAGAAATTTACTGTTTTTCATCAGTATACATTGTATAATGGTACTAGCCGATGTTCAATACCAACATGGACTTAAAAGTAAATGACATGATTAGGGGTTGTCCTCAACTTGGGTTGAAACTATTCTAGAATCAAGTAAACTATTTAATAATAATAATACAAGATACATGTATTTATATAGCACAAATTGCTAAAGCCTCTATGCACTGAAAAGATACTCAAATAGAAATACATGTAATCTACTGACAAATTCGAAGTAGCAAAAAACAAGATAACAAGAAAACAGATGATGTACAAATATCTAAATGTGAACATTATAGGTACATGTAGGCAAGCTGAAATAAATGAGTTTTTAACAAAGTTTTGAAAATGTTCACAGTTCCAGCATTGCGTATATGAAGGGGTAAGTTGTTCCATAGAAAAGGGGCGGCAAAAGAAGGATTCTGCTGTGAAAATCTTGTAGTCAAACGTTGGCTAATTCTGAAATAACTAACGTCAACATACCTCATGGCAGGCAAACCTGTTGTGTAGCTCTCTATGGCTTGTTATATCTATCGGGGCACCACGATAGAATTACAATAGGATTATGTTCATGCTTGATTCTCCTTAAGTAAACAAATTACAGACAAATCCTTCCAGCTGGTGTATAGTTGGTATATTCTTCAACTGATTTGGTTCTTGAGGCATTTTCAAGTATTCCCAATCATGTCACTAACCTTTAAAAGGCAGGTACATGATTGGGAGAAATATAAAATGCCTCTCGAACCAAACTGGCTGGAAGATATACAATGGATACAGTCATGTGTCGGATGGTGGGGCCCCTTTGCGTTACAGGCACCAAAATTAAGAATTTTGTCACTTCTTGCATTTGAACCAATATAACTCAAAAAGTACTTTCAGAAACCAACAAAAGTATACATTTTCTGAAAACTTATACTTCAGAGAATCTCAATCAGCCAAGGTCAAGTTGCTATACAGGGTGTGTAAAAAAAATTAAGGGTAATATCACAAAAAATGTATAATTTTGTGATATTGATGACAACTCATTGCACCTGTCAGTATTAAGTCAATGGCTCAAAAATATCGATGTCATGGTGTGAAAAGAACACACTTTTCAGCTTTAGAAAATGTAATTGGTTTTACTATCTTTCAAATTTCAGATGTATGATCAAAGGGTGTGGCAAAATATGTGTTAAAATGTGTTGCGATTTGTAGCAATAACATTAATTACAACTAATTAAGTCAAATAGTTTTACTAAACCTAATTACAATATTTTATGAGATTAATTGTTAGAATATTGTTTAATAAATGAGTCAGTAAGAGTGTATTTAAAAATCTTCAACCAAAATGTAGCCCTGAAGTGAACATACATGTGTTGTCCGTTACTATTCAGTAGCTTTATGCTTCATAACTGTGTACAGTCAATGGCAAGCTATAAGCTACACAGCATTAATTAAAGTAATTAATTGACCTTGAAGACAATTTAATGTCACTTTTTACTTTTGAGAATTGTTAAGTACATACATGTGCTCAAGTTAGTCAGGTATGCATATCATAAACTCCAAGATAGCTTATCTGCTGCAAATAGAGCTGAATAAAACAAAAGTGTAAGTTGTTGAATTTGCAATTTCCCCATAGGGTTTGAAAGCTCCCTCCCACCGCTTATCCCTCCACCGCTTATCACCAGATTTCCATCCGTTACATGATTTTGCATTTTTCTACTAATTAAACAACAGTGTCATACAAGCATTGTTACTCAGATTTTCAAAAAGCTGAAGTAAATTTTGCTGTAGAATGAGCCCAAATTCATCTAATTGGATAAAAGAATAGCTTGGGACAACAAGTGAATGAAGAAAGAGGACTAAAAAATGTAACAGACCAGGTATTTTGGGGGTCCCACCATACAACACATGACATTACACCAGCTGGAGTGTATCTCCTGGCTGGATGGCTTTTACTCGAATTTGTTTGCATAAGCCAAATCAAGCATGAACATGCTAGAATTCTATTTCTATCGGGGCCTGATAGAATTAGATGCCATAGAGAGCTACGCAATAGATTTGGGCATACTGATGGAAGTTACAGTGTACTTTAGAATCAAGTCAAACTTTGACTACAAAATGTTCTCAGTAGAATCCTTGCACAGTTTACTTGATTCTAGAATAGGTTCACCCCAAGTTGAGGACTTCCCCCAATCATGCCATTTACCTTTAAACTTATACTCCCACAAAAAAAAACCCTAATAAAAAATATGCATGATGACACACCATGACTGTTTCTATACCTTGGACAAATTCATATTCATGATTGAAATGATATAATCTTATTACTTGTAAATCACTGGTAAAATGAATTATTCCAGACGTCCGTAAATATCTAATACATAGCAAGTTGACCACTTTTGGTGAACCTCCTATGGTTTTCCCTTCTGAATAGTAATAATGTTACACAGAATTTCTTTGAAGGAGTGTAGTATGTATATTTTTGGCCACATTTGAGGTCAAGTAACTTTTCATTGTTTGAAGTGGAATGCCTTGGGAGATTCTTACCCCGCAAGACTGGGCAAAGTTCCTGATTTGAAATGTTTGCATTCGATTATCTAGGGTAATGAATCATGGCTTTTGTGGTGAATTGATCTAAGGTATCAAAGTAATATAACAAATAGAAGGCTTTCATCGAAATGGGATGCCTGTGGTTGAAAGAACATTGTGGTGTCTTGAGGTGTCTCGAGGTACTGTCTACAAATATTAAATAGATTCGCACATGGTGAGGTCAAATAATTCAGTATGGAAAACAGAAATGTAACTTGTGACAAAAATAGTATGTATATATCCTGACCCGAAAGCCACAATGGACATAAACTTTTAACAAATTTGAAACTTGTGGAACGTGGGGATTACTTGGCATGCGGACTGTTTTCGCGCCATTTGCAGTCGTGGCAATTAGAGTTACCGAACGTACACACGAGAAACAAGTCATCGTGAACAATGCAATTAGAATTCCAAATTCGAATGCAGAGGCTTGGGTTTCTGGATGTGCTGGCAATCAATTATGAACCAGATGCATCATGTGGCTGTATCACACTTGTACACAATACCCTAGAGTCCACAGTATTCTAGCAGTTGTTAATGAAATGGCAATAGAAAACTATGATATATGTGAAGTGTTTATCTTTTTCCTTTTACCCTGTGTTACATCACTACACATATTTGGAAGACAAATTTGTACGCTTTCTGATTTTTCATTTGAGCTACATGTACCTAGTGACTTTTTGATAATTTCACCTATTGACTCTCTAAGATTATATAACTTCATAGAGTTAGTACTGTTACGATCAATT
>JZLH01S0178989.1:22170-36826 GCA_001188425.1 Eucidaris tribuloides | reverse complement strand
AATTCTACAGCGCTGATGGTTGTTATGTGGCTCAGGCTGAGCTGCACTACTGTGAATTAGTCTGCTTGCAGACGTAAAAAATGGCTCGTGACACGTAGATACTCTTTTAACAGCTGATTATGAACAAAGCGGGACATTTTTTAATTAATGATATTTTTTTTTCTACATGTTGAACATGGGTGTACTGAAGTCCCCTACACTATGTAAACTCAATGTTGAAAAAAATGTCAGTTATGCCCTTTTGTCATGGGGCAGATATAGCGGGTCAGTTGAAGAATTTGACAGCGTGCGCAGTAGCACTCGTGTGGCTGTTCCGTGAAAGTTCTGACGCATCTGCGAACATAATTAGCATTTTCAATGCCGTGGCAGACCTGGCTCAATGCACAACAAAGACTGGGCCTTTGCTGCAATTCTGTTCGTTTTGTATAATCCTTGCAAAACATCACGTCTAATTGGATTAAGATGATTATGATGCAGAAACACTTTTTGTTTCCAAATTTTTATTAGAGTATTATTGGATAATCGACCAATTATTAGGCAAGTTCCACAGTCCCTTCGCTGAGAAAAAGGAATATCACCGTCAATAGAGATTTGCAAATACATGCAACATTACTGACAGGTAGGATCGGCTTTAACATATTACTATTTCATATTTACGAAGGCCTGTGGCTAATTCATCGGAATGTTTCTTGATGACAGGGATGCTTTTGAATGCTTTAACAAAAGTCTTCACCGCAGTCTGTCCATAATACAAACAATGTTGCACTTAAATTGCTCACATCAAGTTCCTAATTCACTTTTCAGATGTGACTGCATATGTTGTCAAGCAATAAGTTTCGCGAACGAGGTAGACTACGGAAGTGACATTCAGCCACGTGGATTATGTTTGCACACGGTGAGAAAGTCCTGGCTTGTACACTGCCTTAAAACACTGGTCATGACGATAAAATAACCGTCAGAATTAATAATTTTCTCAAACGCTCATTGTATTAAACGGGTTTAGTAATATTGAGATAATCAAACATTAGGATTGTAAATACCACTGATGGGACTACAGAAAAATTACGATAAATGCCTTGGCCCTCTGGGCATTGTTTTCTGGCGCCCTGCTTTTGCAGTGTTTACTGAGGCGGTATGTCTCGGCATATTGTTTCCTTATATCTCCGAAAGGAAAGACGGCCTACCACGCCGTGCCCGTGGCCCTTTCTCAGCACGATGGCTTGGAGAATCTCTGCTTGGCGAAACTCTTGCTTCGTTCACAGAAGTTCTGCTGAGGAATTGCAAACAAAAAACAAGTCTACAACAAAGTCTTATTACGTCTTGAAAAATTGAAGAGTTTGGGTAGCAAACGAGTTAACTTCACTTCAATAACGGGGCTGCGAAAAAATTTTTTAAAATGCATTTCTTTGCCGAGTTTGTACACGCGCCGTATAAAAAAAATAAAAGTAAACCCACAATATTCGTATATAAAGATATTTGAGGAATTGTTACCTTTCCTCGCCTTGGCCAACAGATCGTAATTGACTGTGACAGCATTCGAGGGATCGAGAGAAGTACGATACACAACAGAGGCTGAAATAAACTTCATCTTTGGCGAAGCATTTCCTTTAACTTCGAGACAGTAATCGACAAACTTTCGTGTGCTGTGCAGGGGAACAAAACGATCTGTGAGAGACAGGTATTTTTAACTTCGAAGACAGGTCAATCGACAACTTTCGTGCTGCTGTGAGGAGAACAAAAGAATCTGTGGAGAACATGTTTTTATGCAGCAACACTAAAACGTGACCTGTCTGCATCTGGACGTGATTGCGGAGTAAAGTGTACCAGGATGTTTGAATTGCTTGTACGGTCAATTTATAACCTTTTTTTTCAATTACAGGCGCGCATTAATGACGTGTCTGCATAAAAAAAACCACCACACACACATAGCAGACTGTATCTTTGGACTGCGAAAGTGCATTAGTCTACAGCAACCTATCCAATAATTCAATCTGATTAAAGTACATGGCCCTGGCAGAAACATCCAAGTCTTAAAAAACAGACCGTTTTCAGAACCGTTAGCCATGCAAGGGGTTGTGGATGGTGGGTAATTCACGGTGTCGCACTCCATACGGTCTTGCTACCCACCCGCTGTCCAATAATCTCCGGAATGGAACCTAAGGCGTAACTACATAACAATTGTACAACCCTAAATGGCGTGGCAATTAGAAAAGCTCTCTAGTGCGTGACTCCCAGCGAAATTCATTAATTGTATACCGTGGATGGCGAGGTGTTTAGGCGTCCGTTCACAATCGGCAAGGTCGAGGGTTCGAGCCCAGTTTCCTTATCATCTAAATGTTATTTTACCGTGAAACAACCGATGAGCGTCACTATAATTTATAAATAATTTTCGTAATTAACCAAGGATTCATTTGGAGATTTTATTACTGGACCTACTCAATTTGCAACCTAACGGCGCGTAACTATCATAGCCATAGTTAGTCACCCTAAATTGATGTGAAATGTCGAGAAATGCTCCTAAGTCGGCGATTGCGGCACGAATGGTGTGAATGTACCCTTTTTCTTAAAAGACGTGCGACGACGGCGCCAAGGGCGGGAAAAGGTCGACCATTTCGACGCTTTCGGAATGCAGTGCGTGGCGGCCATATGGAATGTGACCTACTCCAAACGGGGGACGGGGCGCTCGATCATGTTTCGTGGGGGGGGGGATGTCCTAATTTTCGGTTTGCTCGTCGGTGCAATTGTCAATACAGATTTTGATCGCGGAAGCGCGTCGAAAATGAATTGGTTAGTTTAATATTTAATGTGATTTTTTATTTTATTATTATATTTTATTTCTTTTAAAATTTCATTTTTAATATTATCTGAATTTTATTTAATTTTAATTTTATACGGTATTTTATGCCAGGTTATTGGTTTTGTAGTGCTTTACAATGTTTTTAAAAACAAATATTGCCTTGCATATTCATTAAGTTCAAGTTGTCAAAATCATTGGGTGGGGGGGGGCAAATTCGATTATATTTGCCCCCCCCATCATTTTCATCGGTGGGGTGATGCCCCCTCCCCCCCCCCCCAGGATCGACGCACCTGCCTGGGAGGAAGGTACACCTGCTACCCTTTTGCGTTGTCCTTGTGCATCATTACAGGTATAAGCTATTTTAAAGAAACAAGTTACCAATGATGATAGTTTGAAAAAAAAGTGAGCTACACAATCCTCCATGCTATAAATGTCTTTCATTATGTCTAAAAATGAAGCCATGAACAATATATTTCAAAATTATTATTTTGCGTTTTTAAAAAAGTGAAACTCTAACAGTACTCAGATTGAGCGGAGTCACCCTGCCCATTTTCTCCCATAGACTACTGTGTGTACATGAATACTATTTTATATCCCACCGCAGAGGTAATTGTTAATTCATGCATATCTTGTCAATGGCAGTATAAGGCAAACTTTTGTATTCTAGGATGTTTATTTGTCCATTTAAGCTCTACTATGTAGCTCAGATATCCAAGCTTGACATTTAAAAAAAAATTGAAGTTCCACAATGTCATAGCCTGTATCTTTTAACCAAAAATGATTTAGAGCTACTCCAAGCATTTCATTTACATTTCAATAAAGTGTGTACAATCAATTAGATTTTTATCTGAATTAAGGGCCAGTTGGAGACTGTGTTCATCAAATTTGATGCCACGTTGTCAAGTGTACATCTTTTCCAAGTGTAAAACGTTCCACCAAATATTCAATCGATATTTATTCATTGAAAGCGAAAAATCAATTATGAATATCATCGTTTACTCAACGCAATATGCGGGTTATACGTGAGGGAGGAGGTAAAGGGAGAGAAAAAGGGTACTACCAGCGTGTCCCCCAAAATATGTCCCTCTCAAAAGCAGAATATTCACCAAACTAATTTACTAATTTACAGAATTTTGTAGATCCCATCAAAATTTCGTCGGTCTCGCTCTGTTGCTTTTAAGTACACACACTCGTAAGTAAAAGTTAAAGTGCTATCAATGCTGTGCATTGCATTGTGTGTATTCCCAATCAACGTTTGAATGGGCAAACTAGCACCACTGTTATTAATGAGGGTGTGTATTCACAACCACTGAATCAAGAACGATTAAAGTTTCACGGGACCAACAAACTTAGATGGGCTTTCCATATCTGGACTCTAGATAGAGAATAGTACTTTATTTTGGCAATAGTTCTTATCGTTAATACACTCCTGCTCATAATTATGGAATATTTTGTTGATAGTAAAGTTCTTTCTCCTATATCGTCCAAAATTTTCAAGACGAGTGTTTATTTCACAAAAACGTAGTATGTGAAGCAATGTTTGGATTTCATGAGATGACTATAGTAAAAACTAAAGTACTTTTTAGCGCAATAACAATTATATATTTATTTTTCTAAAAATCCACAAAAAAATCATGAGAAAGCATTAAATTAAAGTAATTTAAAAAACAACACAGAGAACTGATGAATTTTGATCTAATGTCATTTATCACTAAATTAACATCAGAATAGTGTCTGTTACAAGTCTAATAACGCGCGTAACCACCACGTGACTAAACAACAACAACAACAACACCGCCCTTTATAAACACAGGTTTTAGTGTCGAGTCGGACTCTACAAAATGCTCAAAATTCCTGAAATACTTGGATTATAATTGTTTTATCTGGGGTGAAAAAATATTGATCCCAGACGCACCGTTCACGGAAAAATGGCAACTTCTAAAATATTTTTTAAGTATTCCATAATTATGAGCATGAGTGTACATACCTGCCAACTGTTCGTATTAAATAGGAATATTTCTATTTTGGGAAAAGAAAAGAGCAATTTTAACCCCTTTGTTCCTATTTTTGTTCAAATGTTTCTGTGGTAATGTACAGGAAATTCAGGAATGTTCTTATTTTTAATTTTTTTAAAGATAACTATTTTGTTCCTATTTCTTGGCTTTCAGGGTTGGCAAGTATGCTAACAGGAATTTTGGCAGTAGAGGGGCGCTATACAGTATAACTGCCCAAAGAGTACGTCAGTTCGAGCATGCGCCGACTGCTGCTGCGCTGGTGGGACAAACTTATTCTAGCTTCCATAGACATTATTCACTGCGAAATTCACGATTTAACCAAATAAGGCCAGAGTGTCACAAATGATTTTATGATTTTTATGTGAATAGCATCAGAATATGTATAATTATTAATGTGTCATTTTACGGGACTTTTCTGAAGTTCTCTCAGAGCCGTAGAGTTTACAGCTCCGAGTTCTCTTGGATAAGAGCGCCCTCTGCTGCTGAATGCCGTATTGGTGATAACGAGAATGAACACCGTCTGTTCAATTTTCTTTTCCCTGTTTTTTGTAAACCTATACGTTCACTCTCTCGAAAACAACAACACCAACACAAACAAAATAAAACAATTCAACAATTCGCGATGTCGGGAATGAATTCAAACGGATTTGAATTTTTTTAAATTGAATTTTGTTAATATGATTTGATAATTGTATTTTTACCTCCGCCAGTAGGTGAAACCTACGGAAGGTTATGTTTTTGGTTCCGTATACGTTGCTTCGTCTGTCTGTTTGTGTGCAAGATAACTCTAGGACGCATAAACGGATTTTCACCAATTCTGCAGGGTGTGTTCATAATGAGGTTAGAATTTAGTGTTTAAAACACTAAATTTGGGGTCATGAGTTCAAAGGTCAAAGGTCATAGCGGTCATGAAGGCCATAAAATATGCGTAATCTGCCAATAACTCGAGAACGGATGATCGGATTTTCGAAAAAATTGCAGGGTGTGTTCATAATTAGGTGAACAAGAAATAATACAATTTGGGAGACATGAGGTCAAAGGTCAAAGGTAATAAGGATCATCAAGGACAAAAAAGGCTTTATCTCCGATAGGTCAAGAACGTATGGTCGGAATTTAACTAAACACACAGCGTGTGTTCACGATGAAGTAATAATGGAACAATTAAATTTTCGGGTCATGATGTCAAAGTTCAAAGGTCATGGGCGTCATCAACCACATAAAGTAAGCTAATTGACGTCCAAAGAACTCTTGAACAGATGATCGGATTTACACCAAACCGGCGAGATGTGGAAACCCAAAACAATTTAGGGTTTATGAGGTCAAAGCTGAAATGTCAAAGCGGTTGTGTACCTGTAATTATGCCTGTGTTGAAATTACTGACCACGAAATTGTCATATTTTAATCATGTCTGCATGGCGGAGGGTTGCTCTATTGGAATTGCTTATCTAGTGAAATTTAAGTTATTGATACATACAAATTGATTGAAGTGTAGCAAATAAAATGTGTTCATACCAAAACATACAAACGTTACTGTTATTTTACGCATGCACTAGTAAAGCTTTTAAAATATGCTAAGTCGGATTCCATAATATTTTATTAATCATTGTTAAAGTGTTGATTATCAGAAACGTTTTTTTGTTTGTTAATGAAACAAAGAGACTCTGTATACATTGAATATTTATAATCAAGTTGTCACGCAATAAAAAAAAGAAAATCAAATTCAGGCAAGTCTGAAATTCGTGAATAATGTAATAATGTCAAAGTTGACACACAGTGATGTTTTTTCATCAAATTTTGAATCTATTGGGTCCGGTTGCTAGTAGAAAGACGACACAGCCACGTAAAATTGCATTGTTTGGATTCAGCCCTTATGCATTGCCAGCTTGTAATTAAAAGAAAATAAAGAAAATACAATTGATGCACATTTGAAATTTACAAACTGACCAATTAGATTAGTGCAAGGTCATTTCAAGGGTGGCGCGCGTGGTGCACTTCAAATACAATTTCTCTTCAGTCACGCACGTGTTCTTGGTTGGATTGGATAAAATACATATTCTCTGCAGGTTCATTTTATTATCTGCTCAAATTAAGTACACGAAAGGTTGTCGATTGTTTCTTTGCTCGAAGTTTCCGAAGTTGTTTCCCCAAAATGAAGTTCAGTTCAGCCTTCCTGTTGTGTTTCGTTTTCTGTCGTCACTGAATGCTGTCACGCCACGACTGCCACGTCCAGTGGGCCTAATCCAGAAAGGTAATAATTCCCCTCCTACTTCTAGGCCTATCTATCTATCTGTCTATCTATCTATCTATCTATCTATCTATCTATCTATCTATCTATCTATCTATCTATCTATCTATCTATCTATCGGGCTATCTATCTATCTATCTATCTATCTATCGGGCTATCTATCTATCTATCTATCTATCTATCTATCTATCTATCTATCTATCTATCTATCCGTCTTTCTAAACACTACACAAAAAATAAGTTCCCCCTTTTTGAAAATTCGATAACTTTTTAACGAAATGGTTTTGAGCAGAATAATTTGGCAGGAGTGTTTCTGCACTCATTGACCAACTTCTGTGTGAAAATGTGATTGACCCGTCAAGTCATGCATGAGTAAGCACGTAATAAAGGCAAAAATGTCACTTTTCAAAAGTCACAAGGGTCATTTTGAGGGATTTGTGATACAGGATTTTGACAAATTCTGTTTCTGTTGAATGATTAAGCGCTATTTATGTTAATCAGCTATGGTTTGACCCCTAACAATTCTTTTGGCACTTTTCGCATATTAACGCTTCAGTGAGCTCAATGTAACAATTTCCATCCATTCCTCAATTTGATATTGTAAAATCCATTAAGTTTATTGAAAAATTGAAATCCGATATTTTTCAGCAAAGTGTATCTTTAACTTTGTATGCAATAAGAGGTGTAAACCATGTCAGGGTTCAGTGAGCACACTTTATAAATAAAGCAAAAAATATCATTATATACCATTATTTTCACATAAGAGATGACTCCTGTGACTTTTGAAAAGTGACATTTTTGCCTTTAATTCATGCTCACTCAAGCGTGGCTTGACGGATTAATCTTAGTTTCACACAGAGGTTAGTCAAGGAGTGTGGAAATGTTCCTACCAAGGTATTTTGCTAAAACTTATTCCATTAAAAAGTTACGGTATTTTGAACAAAGGGGAACTTACTTTTTGTGTAGTGTTTATTTATCTAAACATCTATTTGTTTAGTTATTATGAGAAGAAAAGCACATGAGAAGAAGCTTGAACGTCAAAGCTTGAACCGATGGAATTGGTACACGTGCCTTGGGTGAAAGTTTGACATTTTTACGGACCCATCGGTTCCAAAGTTTGACGCCGCTAACAACGGGGTTTTAGTCACCTGTGCAAAAATAAATATCGAATATCACTAGTTCAAACAACTCTTCCCGAACGCTTTAATAGAATGATAACATCATACACCACATGTTCGAATAGGTACGATTGAATAAATCATACTCAAGGTAAAATATGCACGAAATAGGCCTGCCTTTTTTTAAAAAAAATTAAAATATTTGAAATTTCGGAGCTTTCCCGCTAGGCCGCTCCCTCCTCATGGGAGCACCGAAAAATCGGATATATTAATAAACAAATGTTGGACTAACTTATGCATCAAAATTTACATTGTTTATATTTCATTTATTGTTATAATCAAATATATCTGTTTAGGATAAGATATCAGCGCGTATTATAATTTACATCAGGTCCCAAAAGATATTTTTAAAGATATGAACATAACAAACAGGTGTATAATATAACAGTTATCTTATAAAAGCGAAGGGAATCAAGAGAATAAAATGTTTAATACATTCATGGACAAAAGTTTGGGATATGTTTTTTCTACCAAATGCAGTTTCCAATCATATGAAGAACAGGTTTCTTGTCCTGAAGAAGATACAGGAGCGCCGCAACAGGGGGGGGGGGGGGCAGGGGGAAGGTCGACCGCCCCCTGTATTTTTCAAACTTATTAAAATGACGGGAATTTGACTGTTTTTCGAAAATTTTGATATTTCGAAAAAAAAATGATTAGGCTTATGAGAAAATAAATGGCGGTAAAAAATATTTTGTGTTGTTGTCGTCATGCATATTTTTGTTCATGAAATTCAGAAAATGCTATGAACGAACAAGATTTCCTCAACGCAGAAGGTTCTTCAAACCAAGTGGCTGAGAGAGTAGGGTATAATAGTGGCCTGAGGTTTTGGGGGGGGTTTAGAAAAACATATATGGAAGAGAAATCGCCCTGTGGGAAAACACTACCAGCATGGGTTGCAGACACCAATGGGGTTCTTCTAGTACGGCACCGATCACCGATAGATACTCGATTGCACTCAGTCAGTACCAGTCGCGTAGCCAGGATTTAACACACTGCCAGTCAACTGCTGTTAAATGTGCAACACCAATCCGGACTTTTCCTGTGTTCATTTATGGTGTCAAATTTACACCCATGGGTGACGCTTCAAAATCTAAAATCTTATGGGGTTAATTAGTTCCTACGAATTCTTGTTGATATGTATACTTTATAACTTTACAAAGAAGACTAAGAACTTTCAATTTAAACTACTTGATGTTTAAGAAAATGTGGAGAAATTTACACCAAAGTAACACTGCTCCAACTTTAATAGAATACCACAACGACAGGTAATGGAACTATACCAGGTCGGTGATATACCATTGCAATTACCACCAGTGGTGTCAAATCAACACCATGCAGTGTTATTGTTGAACTAACACCAGCGCAGTATCAAAAATATCACCAGCTGCAGTGTCAAAATAACACCTAGAAGTGTCAGGTGATTACTTTTCTACACTATCACAGTGTATATCAACACCTGTCAGTGTAGTTCTCAATTGAAGTTGGAGCAGAATTAAATCTAACTCCGCTCGTTTTGAAGGGGGGGGGGGTTGCATGACATAAGATTTCACCGATTTGTTACTGCGTATTCAGCTAATTTAACGCAGAGAGGCCAGGCTTGTTCGTACGTCTATATCCCACTAATTGATGAAACCATTGAGATGTACATAATAGAAATGTCATTCGTGTCAAACGATAATTAAAATATAGACCTACTGTCACCCAACTGCTTGTTTTCTGTTATTGTATTGCCCGTGTTTGTGGGGTGTTTATATACGAGTTTGTGCGCGTATTTAGTTTGTATAGTCCGTCTGTGTGCGTGTTTGTGTGTGTGTTTGTGTGTGCGTGTTTGTGTGTGTGTTTGTGTATGTTTGTGTGTGTATGTATGTATGTGAGAGAGAGTATGTGTGTGTGTGTGTGTGTGTGTGTGTGTGTGTGTGTGTGTGTGTGTGTGTGTGTGTGTGTGTGTGTGTGTGTGTGTGTGTGATAGATTGGGTGTGGGGGTTGTGTGATGGTGTGGGAGTTATGAGGTTCAATATTTAGGGTTAGCAAATACCCGCTTGTTCCTTTGGTATTCTGTGAGAGAAAATATCACATCTCGACTAAACTGGAACATTCTTTTGTATTCCTGTTTATATGGTAGTGCATTTGTATAATTATGCTTTATATCTTAAAGATATCACTGTAAAGTTCGTTTCATCATAATTGTATTATTAATCAAACAAACACGAATCAGTGCTGAATGTGATACACATCGACGGAAAATTAGACCAAGGTTCCATAATTCACGACAGTTTAAACCATTACAATAACCGTATGGAAGTGTATTCGTAACATTATGCAATCCATTTTGAAAGATATTACTTTTATGGTTGTTTCATATAATTGTGTTATTTATCAAACGAGCCTAAATTAATGTTAAATGTGATATACTTCGAAGGAAAATTAGACCAAGGTTCCATAATACATGCCTCTATTGCTTATTAAACCAGCACAATTAGCGTATGGAAGTGTTTTCGTAACATTACGCAAGATTTTTAATGGACATTACTTTTAAGGTTGTTTCATATAGTTATGCCATTTATCAAACCAACATGAATTAGTGTTAATATGATATACTTCGAAGGAAAATTAGACCAAGGTTTCATTGCTTCCAACCGTTTTGTTTATTAAACCAGCAAAATTAGCGTTTAGAAGTGTATTCGTAATATTGTGCAAGATATTTGGAAGGATATCACTTATAAGGTTGTTTCATATAATTGTATTACTTATCAAACCATCATGAATTAGTGTTTAATGTGATATATTTCGAAGGAAAATTAGACCAAGGTTCCATAATACACGGCTGTATTGTTTATTAAACCAGCAAAATTAGCGTTTAGAAGTGTATTCATAACATTATGCAAGATATTTTAAAGGACACCACTTTTAAGGTTATTTCATATAATTATATCATCTATCAAACAAACACGAATTAGTGTTTAATGTGATACACTTCGAAGGCAAATTAGACCAAGGTTCCATAATACACGACTATCTTGTTTATTAGATCAGTACAATAACCGTATGGAAGTGTATTCTTAACATTATGCAAGATATGTCGAAGGATATTGTTTTTAAGGTTGTTTGATTTTGTTATTTTATCAATATATACGATATACTTCGAAAAAAAATCCAAGGTTCCATTGCTTTAACTGTTATATAACATATATTATCATGGGCAATTAGTTTGGAATATTTTTTTTTCTACCAAATGCAGTTTTCAGTCGTATAAAGAACAGGTTTCTTGTCCTGAAGGAGAGCCAGGGGCGGCGCCATAAGGGGCCGGGGGGGGGGGGAGGGGAGGCGGTCGCCTTTTTGGTCAAAATTATCAAAATGACAGGAATTGACTGTTTTTCGAAAATTTCGCCCCCTATTGTTGATTTAGCTAATAAAAAAGAAAACTGGCCAGCGAAAAAAAAAAATGCCTTTTGTTCTGTTCGGCTCCATGCCCCCCCCCCCCTTTGTCGACGCTTTTTGGCTTGCACTTTGGTAGTAACAAAAAAAAACTTGGCAGGCAAATTTTCCAGACGGATTTCGCCCCTCCTAATATTTTACCCTGATGCCGCCCCTGAGAAGAGCTCATTTGAATTTAGTAAGTATCTGTTCTACATGGGTGATTACTCATTATCGCTAAGAAGTGCACTTTAAAACAAGGGTAGGCAAAGAAATAAATATATTTCAAACTTATGGTCATGACTGTATTTGCCGCATTTTTAAAATGAACTTCGGTTAAATTCAAGTTTCTTATTCAATTTTCAACTTTTGCGCAACGTGCACACTTCCTTTATGCGTATGAGGTATTGGGAGACTGTAAGGCATAAAAGATAAAAGGTGCTAAAATACTTTATCAATGAAATGACATTCGCTATAATGTGCTTATTTTATCGTATTGCAACATTTTTGAGGTAACTGCAACAAAACCAAAATAAATTCAATTTCTCTGTTAACAACAACAAAAAAATCTGCGTATTTGCACTAATTCTAATTATCGAGACCACACTCACGGTTAATCCCTTATTCTCCAGATTCAAAACACTCAAAATACTCTATCAATTGCAACAAGAATTCAGAGGATTAGCCAAATTTTCAATATTTTTTTTCATTGTTTTTCATCATTTATTCATTCAATAAAAGTACGCATACATAGAGGCAGACCTATGACGTAGCGAAGTGAAAGTATAGCTCGTCTGTATGACAATACGAATGAAATGGGAAAAATTGCACAATAGGTACAACTAATACACTACATGGAGCAGATTTTGAGTACAACTCAGATAGCTATGGAAAGAAGAATGCTCAATTTGACATTACGTGACAAAGTAAAGCACACTGACAAACGACAGAAAAAGAAAGTCCACGATATTTTCGTAAAAATGAAAGATGAAATGGAGATGGGCTGGACACTTTTCTAGAACACAAGATAACAGATGTACACTCATGCTAATAATTATGGAATATTTTGTAGATACTTAGTTCTTTCTCCTATGTCGTCCAAAATTTTCAAGACAAGTGTTTATTTCACAAAAACGCAGTATGTGAAGCAATTTTTGGATTTCCTGAGATGACTAAATTAAAAACTAAAATATGTTTGAGCGCAATAACAATTATATACTTATTTTTCAAAAATCCACAAAATTCATGAACAAAGTATTAAATTAAAGTAATAAAAAAACAACAACCCCCAAACTGATAAATTCTTATCTAATGTCACTTATCATTAAATCAACATCAGAATTGTCTGTTACAAGTCTAATAACGCGCGTAACCACCAGGTGACTCAACAACAACAACAATACCGTCATTTATAAACACAGGTTTTAGTGTCGAGTCGGACGCTACAAAATGCTCAGCATTCCTGAAATTCTTAGATTATAATTGTTTCACCTGGGGTGAGCAAATATTAATATCAGATGTACCGTTCACGGAAAAATGGCAACTTCGAAAATGTTTCTAAAATATTCCACAATTATGAGCATGAGTGTACTAAGAAACTCACAGAATGGCAACCAATACCAGGCAAGAGAAGAAGAGGTCGACAAAAGACTAGGAGATGAAGAGATGAAATAATGACATACACAAACACAACAACATAGAATAGATTGGTAGCTTATAGAAATGAATGGAAACGGATTGAGAAGGGTTTGATCCCACAATGGTTGAACAAAGCCTGATGAATACACTACATTTCATAAATATGCAAAACAAATGTACATCATAACTTTGGTTAAGTTATCGACAGTTTCTGCATTGATAAGATTGATAAATAAATTTCATGTTGGCTGTTATCCAAGTACATTACAGCTTAATTCATTTGCCTTGATTTTCTAAAAAAAAAAAGTACATAATGGTGGAAAAGAAATCACGTAACTTTCCCGGTAACAAAGCATTCTACCTGCAACTTTTAAAGATTCACGACTGGATAACAAATGACGCTATTTTTTTCAAACTATCTATTCAAACTTGATTCTATAAATGGGCGATACCGCTCCCCAAGAGTGACATAACAGCGAGAGCTTCATCGGATGCTGTAACCATGCCATCGGCTACTGTAACAGGGCTAGTGCTGGGGATCCTCCTCGGCGTGTCTGTCGCCGATGCGTTTCTCTTCTCGGGCAATGAGGGGGGCTGCGCGGCCAGCACTCCGCTCTTTTATTTTGGGAGGGGGACCAACCGTCATCCCCGTGAAAAGCCCAACGTCGTTCTCCTGGTTGCCGACGACATGGGCGTGGGAGACCTGAGCTCGTACGGGCACCCGACCCAAGAACCCGGTTTCATCGACGAAATGGCAGCTGCGGGTATGAGGTTCACCAATGGGTACGTCGGCGACTCCGTCTGCACCCCTAGCCGTTCAGCCATCATGACGGGTAACGATATTGCCTCGCGCGCCTGGCAGGAAGTCTTTGGCAAATGCTTTAAGCGAAAAGATGTTAACAGTAAATTGTCCCTAAATTGAATAAAAGAGAAACTTGTTCAATATCTCTGCCTAACATCCTGATAGAAGGGCTTAAAAGATCACAATAATTTCATATAAGCTAGTGGTTTTCATATTACAAGCAATTTACTTTCAACAATCTTTTGCTTAGAGCATTTGCTAACGACCTTCTGCCAGACGCACGGCGAATTTGAAGCTATTTATTTCTTTGTCTGTCGGTATTATTGTTATTATAATAATGTTAATTATTATTATTAAATATTATTATTATTATTATTATTATTATTATTATTATTTTAATAATAATAATAACAATAATAATAATAATACTAATTATTATTATTATTATTACTATTATTATTGTTGTCATCATTCTTCTTCTTCTTCTTCTTCTCCTTTTCTTCTTCTCCTCCTCCTCCTCCCTTTTNTTCTTCTTCTTCTTCTTCTTCTTCTTCTTCTTCTCTTCTT
>JZLH01S0178989.1:0-12094 GCA_001188425.1 Eucidaris tribuloides | reverse complement strand
TTCATTAATAGGTTTCTTTCATTGTTCTGCTTTGATTAAAACCAACTCAACGCCAGCGTGGACGTTGCCTTCGAGTTTACGTAAGTGGATTATCCGATATTAACCATGATTGGTGTTACGGGTATATGGGCGTTTTTCTGCTTTTTACTCATTAAAAAAAAAAAAATCAGTCCCGACTTCAACTATTTATTGGATTATTTATTTAATTGCAGCTGCTATTAATGCAACATCTGACATAACTCCCCGAAGGAATTATGTACCACATTATTCCTATTTGCTGTCTATATAAATCATCTTGATATATTACGAATTAATATTAACACCTGGTAACCTTTCTCTTAAGAGAACGTAATAATTTTTCATCAATTCATAATGTTTAACCTATGTTAAGAAAAAAAACGTTTTAAACGAGTTATATTTGATTATCATTGGGGTCTATCACAGTTGTAGTCTTACATAAATTAACGTTAGCAGGTTAGTGAAAACTTTCATAGCAGGAAGAATTGTTGAACAGTGGTGGATCTAGCTTTTTGCTAAGGGGGGGGTGGGATAACCAAAATTTTGGTAAGTTTAATGGTTTTGTAGTGTTTTGTACTGCTTTTTAAACATATTTTGCAATACGATTGAGTTTTCCTGACATCTACTAACACAATAAGACCATAAAAAAATCTAACTTGGCAGCCCATGGGGGTGGGTTGAACCCCCTACCCACCCGTAGATCCGCCATTGGTAGGACATCTTTGAAAACTGTCGAGATCGATTGTTTCTTACTCTTCGTTATAAAAACCGTGGTGTTAACTCCTGTGTTAAATTGAACACCCAGGCTGACGCCCAATATGGATACTAAATGTTTTTTTTTCAAACTATGGTGCCTATATTTTGTGTGTGACGGATTATATTTTCGGTGTCAGAAGTAATCTTATTGGTGTTGGAATTACACTTGGTGTGTTTTAAAAGCCGGGTGTCTCTTTTGCACGCCTAAAATTTAACATTGTGTAAGTATACTGGTATAATTATACAGCAGAAGAAAATGCTAATTGAAAACCTTTAGCAAAGTATACGAGCTAGAAACACGGTTTTATTGGAATTAAAATAGATGTTAGACTTCGATTTGATTTTTTTTTGTCGCTATTGACAAAAAAAAATTACTAACAGTACCAGTTTATTTTTAGACAGTGCATGCTAATTCCTTTGTACCTCAGTGGACAGGGCCACTGAGTGTTAAGTGCATGTAGATGACCTTGCATTCCTTTTTTGCCTCACACATGACGGCACAGAAGCAGGTCAATCATCTGGTATTACAAGTACAGTAATAGAACCTGAAGTGAGATTTGAAACTGTGTGACGAGAACTTTTACTACACAACTGTTGGTTTCTTTGCTAAGTTTTCAAAATCTAGGTAAATTCTGATCTTCAGATTTCACAGGCAAGTTCTTCATAAATAGTCTAAGGATATGATAATGTTTTGCTGTGTTATGGGAGGGTTGCAAATGAGATTCCCTACCTTTAATTTTATACCATATTCGTTGTCTACCGGTATAGTAGACAACAGCATCTTTTGTTAATTTTCAGTTGCTGTGGGTTATTAAATACATTTTATTATGCAAGCATAACTTTATTGGTGAAATGCTTTCTTCATGTTTCTTGTAGTTGCTTAATGACCTGTGTTTTTTTTTTAGGAATAAGTATAATGATATCAATTCATAATAATAATAATAATAATAATAATAATAATAATAATAATAATAATAATAATAATAATAATAATGACATTTTATAATGCACTAAAATCGACCTATCGATGTAGGTGCTCATAGCGCAGTAACATATAATTACAGAGAAGAACATGACACATTTGCAAAAGAAAAACATAGAACGATATTGACTGTTAAAATGCATTTTTCATGAGGTGACTTTTCAGGTTAAATTTAAATTGTGTTAAGGAGGTAGTCAATTTTATTTCTTCCGGTAAACGGTTCCACAAACGTGGTCCGGCAGATAAAAAAGATCTTCTACCCCATGATCTATTGACAACAGACTGAGTGTAAAGGAGTTTGTTACTGGAACGGAGAGGCCGGTTAGGTTGATGAAGTTTGAACAATTCAGTAAGATATGCAGGGGCAATTCCATAAAAACAACGGTACATCAAAAGAAGAATTTTAAAGACAATCCTATGTTTAATTGGAAGCCAGTGCAGCTTAAGAAAAATTGGTGTAATACCGTCGGAAGGTTTGGTGTGGTGAGTAATGACTCCAGCAGTAATATTTTGCAATCTTTTCAGACGGTTCAGAAGAGTATCAGGCAGTCCAAACAAAAATGAGTTACCCATATCTAAGCGTGAAGTTACAAATGCATGAATCAAGTTCTGTGTCGCTTGTTTAGTAAGATATTTTCTTATTAAACCAATGTTACGTAGGTGAAAATAAGCTGATTTACACAGCCTAGAAATGTGGCTGGTGTCATATTTGAATCAAGTATAACGCCAAGATTCCGAACGTAAGATGACGGACTAATGTTGGAAGAACCAATACGTATAATGCACAAATGCAACACCGTTCGAAATGGATACATGAAATTGGAATATTTTAACTACGCTACCAATAACAAAATAGACACAGATTTTGAGGTTAAAACTAACAAAATGCAATTAAAATTACAAAAGGGGATTATACCTCTCCTTCTTACTCTTTGGTAAGCGAACATAAAGAAAAAGACAAACAACACACACACACACACACACACACACACACACACACACACACACACACACACACACACACACACACACACACACACACATTATATATTATATACTCACAAACGCACGAACAGGCACACACAAACACACACACACATAAACACATACAAACACATGCATACACATACATACACATACACAAACACACACACAGCAATCCATACACACACATACACATACAAACAAACACACACACACACACACACACACACACACACATAAACAAATACATACACACACCCCAACACACATACTGACTACACCCTCAAAACACACATGTGCGCACAAAATTAATATGGAAAGCCAACCCGGCCATAATTCGTACCCGGTACGTACCGGGTACTGACCCGGTACGTGTGTTTAATTAAGGATACGTACCGGGTACATATGAAGAGCTTGCAACCAAAAGGCGCTAAATCCACTTTTCATGAAAACTGAGTTATTAGCACCAGTACATTAGCTAACCACTTGTCTAGTTACAACACAAAATTTGGGGCTAAACTGCACCGACAAATACCCAGCATTGCGTAATTCAGTTTCATTTTCCCATAGGCACGTGTATAAACTACGGCAAAGAAATGCCCTTTTCTTCAATTTCATCAAAGTGGATTTAGCGCCTTTTGGTTGCAAGCTTTTCATATGTCTAAATAAGGAAGGTGAATTAAGCTTCCTT
The DNA here is from genome assembly GCA_001188425.1 of Eucidaris tribuloides. NCBI lineage: Eukaryota > Metazoa > Echinodermata > Echinoidea > Cidaroida > Cidaridae > Eucidaris > Eucidaris tribuloides. The sequence goes on along the minus strand of JZLH01S0178989.1, from coordinate 8,663 downwards.
ATCTAAGCATACGTACCGGGTGCGTACCGGGTACGTAAAAACACGTACCGGGTACGTATGCTTAAATAAGGATACGTACCGGGTACGTATGCTTAGAAAAGTAAGCTTAATTCAACTTCCTTATTTAGACATACGTACCTGGTATGTGTTTTTACATACCCGGTACGTACCCGGTATGTATGTTTACCCTTTTACGACGGAAGAGGGCCTACTCTCATTGACTGTACAGTGTGTATCAAAAAAAGTGACACTTAGAAAAAAAATTACTCAAAAATTTCTTGATCTAGAGATTATGATATGAATATTTTACCCTGGACCTAAGCTATCTCATGACACTATTGGTATTGAAAGTTTTTCATGCATGAGTGAGCACAACCCACTTTTGTTCAAGTGGTCAAAAATGTATTTGGGCACAGAATTGTGTTCTTATAATCAAGGTTTAATGACTCATAGACCGGTGCTGCAGAATCTCTCAACTGATTTGCACAAGTATTCAATCCTCAGCATGCCCAGAGAAGAGTTAATATCAATTTTGTGGCAAAAAAAAGACAAAAATGAAGCAATGATTCCGATATACCCCCTAAGAAAAGAAAAAAAAAGTCATGTTTGCAAGATGAACTGTGATTGAAAAAAAATGACATTTTCTTTTTTTTTTAGGGAGTGGGGGTGGGTTGTATCTGAATTATTGCTTCATTTTTGCTTCTTTTTTTAATCCTCAGCATGCTCAGAGAAGAGGTAATATCAATTTTGTGACAAGAAAGACAAAATGAAGCAATGATTCAGATACAACCCATCCCCCACCCCCTAAAAAAGAAGAAAACACTTTTTTTTCACCTCACATTTTCATCTTGCAAACATTATATTTTCTTCGTTTTTTAGGAGGGTATATATATCATTGCTTGATTTTTGTCTTTTTGTCACAAAATTGATATTACCTCTTCTCTGAGCATGCTGAGGATTGAGTTCTTGTGCAAATCAGTTCAGAGCTTCTGCAGCACCGGTCTATGAGTCATTAAACATTGACTATAAGAACACAATTCTGTGCGCAAACGCATTTTTGGTCGATTGCACATAAGCGGGTTGTGCTCACTCATGCGTGAAATACTTTAACCATCAACAGTGTCATCAGATAGCCTAGGTCCAAGGTAAAATGTTCATATCAAAAAATAATCTCAAAATCACGAAAACTTTCTTAAATAATTTTTTTTTCTAAGTGTCTACCTTTTTTTGATACACGTTGTATAGTGAAAGCGAATGCGATTTTCCCCTGTCGTTTACTCACGCACACCGCATTACACGCGCAATACAATAATGGCAGTCAAAAGCTGGGTGGCAACGTGGTTTATTCATTGTTTGACACAAATAATACGGTATCTATACTACATGTTAACGGTTTCCTTAATCAAAGGAATACACAAGTACGGACAAGTAGACTTTCGGATTTAAATTAGTGGGAAAATACTTTAACAAATCAAGCAATCTTATGTCATGCCCCCTGTATTATCTTGGATGTGAGTCTGGTACTGATCGGCTATCGTTGATTATGTGTCGAAGAGGAATCCATGTTTTCCTGCCATTCATGCTGGTAGTGGTTCTCCTGGGACGATTTGTCCCCCATGCCGGATTCCTTAAAGTCATCCGTATCTTATGACCAGGTCAGGACGCTGTTTTTCGTCCACGTCCTCCGGGGAACTTTCAGGGTTGCGACGCTGCTTCTCCACATGATTTTCTTTAAAAAAAATGTAGAGAATAATTTTTTCATAGGACATATTTGCAGAACTAGAAACAATAAATCGGATATTTAATGAAAATGACAATACGTGAAAAATGTGCAAAACCATGGAAGAATTCTCCACACTTTCATCGAAAAACCTGTTGGTGTTGCCGATTTAAGAATAATCCTTAACAAGGATTACATACAGTTTGAACAAACTTAACTCTTGAACCGTTGAACCAAATTTGTTAAAACTTTCACTAATTTCCTTTTTGTATTCTTTGAATGAAAAAAAAGAAGACATTTTGGAAATGTAGGATATTTTTTGGTCATACACTTTATTTCATCTAATTTTCTTTTGTTAATCAAAAATAATATATTTTTTTTGTGCAGTGGGTTTTTGCCACTTTTCGTATTAAATGTTCATAATCAGAATTGACACTTTGAAACAGAATGTGTTGATTACAATAAAATCAAAACAAATAAGCAAATACGAAAACAAATAACCGACAGAAACATTTCTTCGTGGTGAAAATATGTTTAAGTTTTTAATTCTTGCTGTTAAAATGTCAAAAACAACTCCTCAAGAGTAAATTAAGGCCTCGGCTGGGGGGCTTGATTTGAACAATCATAAGTCTTGAAACCGTTTCACTAAATTTGTTCAAACTTTCACTAATTTTCTTCGTGTTTTGTTCCATATTATGTGAGTGCAAGGAGACATCTGGGTCTCTCAATTCACTCAAAGCAAAATATATTTTTTTAATTAGAACAGTGTATTTTTCCTAATACACTTTATTTCAACATCTAAGGGTTATGATTACTTTGTGTATTGGGTCAAAATCGCTTTTGTACCTCTTTTCATATTAATGGTCAAAATCAGCATTGACACCTTGAAACAGAATGTATTGATTACAATAAAAAATCAAACAAAATAAGCAAGTACGGAAAAAATATTAACAGAACCCACAGAAACATTTCCTTATGATAAAAATATGTTAAAGTTCTTGTTTCTTGCTGTTAAAAGGTAAAAAAACCCCAACCCCTCAATTAAGGTCTCGGCTGGGAGCCATGTATCATTGAGTGAACATTCACATTGTTTCCATGTTAAACGGTTACAGCACAGATGTTACAATGTCCTGTCCTTGGTAGTGCTATTTACACGCTATTTAGTAAAAAATAATTTAAATTTGAAAAGCTTGAAATATTTTTGCGATGATCTTTGAACCACTTCACGATCATTTCACACTTGACTTCTTTGGCAAAGGGTTGTTAAAACAATGTTCAACATCTACATGATGTAAAATACGTGTATACAGTCGTACAAATGCAATTTTGCGTCATTGCAGAATATTCACCATATTTCAAAATTGACAAACCCAAATAAATTTAAATAAATTGCAATGAAATGTATGTTCTTTCAAATTTATCAAAATTTGTATTTAATATTCACATGATCAAATTAAATTTCACTTGTACTATTTTTGACACACCTTGTGCATAAATAGATTGATAGATAGACATAGGTAGATAGATCGATAAATAGATAGATAGATATGTAGATAGAAAGATAGACAGAAAGATAAATAGATAAGTAGATTGATAGATAGTTAAACACTTAGTTTAATAGATAAAAAAGATTTATATATAGATGGATAGATAGATGATTTCTCTCTCTCTCTCTAAGTGCCATATCCGGAGACGTAGGCGATGATGGCGTGCCACAAATCTCTGTTCCTAGCTGTTTGAATCAGCTCCACTCCCCCTTACCCGCACCTCTCTCTGTAATCCATGCATTCAACTGGTCATCCAATTCATACGTTTCCTTCCTCTACCCTCTTTCCCGTCTATCTTTCCTGTCAATGCTAAATTTTCAAGACCGTCCTTTCTAATTATATGTCCTACAAAACTCATTTGCCTAGTTCTTATCTCCATAATCAGCTTTCTCTCCACACCAGCTCTTCTTAGGACCTCTTCATTGGTTACTCTGTCAGTCCATGAAATCTCATCATGCGTCGGAGAACCACATTTCACAACTCTCCAAACGCTTTCTCATGTCTGATGTTATTGACCATGCTTCAGCTTCATAATCAGCACAGGGTAGATGTAAGAATTCAGTACTCGTAATCGAGTCTCCATTCTGAGTGTCCTGTTTCTTAGGATTTTCTCCAGCTTCGAGAAGGCTGATTTAGCTAATGCAATTCTCCTTTTAATCTCCCTTGTACTTCTGGAGTCATCTGTTATGGTACTACCAAGGTAATTGAAGGCGGATACCTGTTTGATGGTGTTGTCCCTTATTTTAATATTGCATTTTGGAGTTTCCTTCTTCTTTGAAATAACCATGCATTCTGTCTTTTTACAGTTGATTGACAATCCCGTTCCTTCGCTCTCTGTAATAACCACATCCAACATCCTCTGAAGGTCTTCTTGGGATTCTGCTATCAATGCAGTGTCATCGGCGTATCGTAGGTTAATTATGTTTTGTCCTCCAATTTTAAGTCCCCTCTCCTTTTCCAATTCCCTCAGGATGAGTTCACTGTAGTAATTAAAAAGATCTAGAGACATCACACACCCCTGCCTAACTCCACTTTCAATATATGTATATTTGCTGAGTTCTCCATCAACTCTGATGCATGCTGACTGGTTCCAGTACAGACTTGCCAGTAGACGAAGGTCTTTTTCATGTAGGTCCAACTTGTTGAGATCCTCAAACATTTGTGTATGTCTAATTTTATCAAAGGCTTTTGAATAATCAATGAAGCATATATAGACGTCTTTTTGCATTTCTATGGCTCTTTCCGTCATGATTTTTAGAACAAATATTGCGTTTCTGGTGTCTGCATCTTTTACGAAACCAAACTGCTGCTTTCCAATCTCTGGTACCTTGTACATAAATAGGTGCAAGGTGCAGTAGACTGTGAGCAGCACCGCACAATCAGCCTTATGAGCCACATCACAAAGATCATCCTCAGAATTTTGCTACAAAGAGCACGTAGCAGGATAACACCAGAGATTGGAAAGCAGCAGATAGATGGATAGATAAAGAATTAAGTATGTACCTAGATAGTCAAATATTTCGTTTGATAGATAGATGAATAAATAGATAGATGAATAGATAGATAGCTATATACAGCGTGTCTCAAAAAATTGTGCAAGTGAAAACCACCCTCTTAGGCAATTAGAAAATACTCTTGTGACATGATGTGTTCATCAATGTCAAGAGTATGGTTTTAGCTTTCAAATACTCAATTTTTCAATTTACTCAATCTATAAGAAAGGGTAAAATCTCAATTGTGCCACTTTAACTACAGTCCTTTGTAAAAGTGACACAATTGCGATTCCTTCCATTTGTTGTTTACATTATATCTCGAGATTAAATCAAGCAAATTGAACAAAACAAAGGTCATTTCAAAGCTATGACTTTGCTGTTGATGTTGATGTAAGCATCAGATCACAAGAGTTTTGTTTCTAAATGCTGAAGAGGGCGCTTTTTACTTGCACAATTTGTAGAGACCTGCTGCAGCACGTCTCAAAAATTGTTCAAATAGAAAGCGCCCTCTTTGACAGTTAGAAATACTGCTGTAGCACATGTTTACGTCACCATCAAGGCCCAAGTCTTAGCGTTCAAATGCCATTTGTTCTGTTTAATTTGCTTGTTTCAATTTTGAGATATCTTGTAAACAACAAAACGGTGGAATCACAATTATGTCACTTTTACGACGGGAAGAGGGCCTGACGCTATCTTTGACTATAGTAAATGTGGCACATGTACGATTTTACCTTTTCGATGTTAACTGAACATATCTCAGGATTAAAACAAGCAAACTGAATAGAACAAACGGCATTTGAGAGCTGAGACTATGCCCTTGTTGGTGGTGTAAGTATGACGTCACAAAAATGTTTTTCATATTACCAAAGAGGGCGCTTTTTACTTGCACAATTATTTTTGAGACACACTGTAGATAGATAGTTACATAGATAAATAGTTAAATACTTAGTTTGTTAGATAGATAGATAGATAGAAAGAAAGACAGAGAGGTAGATAGATAAATAAATGAATTAAATAAATAGATACATAGACAGATAGATAGATAGACAGATAAGTCAACAGATAAAAGATAAATTACATAGATAGATAGATAAATAGGTAGATGGATCGATCGACAGATAGATAAATTGATTGACGGATAGATAGACAGATTGACAGATAGATAGATAGATAGATAGATAGAAAGAAAGAAAGACAGAGGGGTAGATAGATACATAAATTATTAGACTATTGTAATAGTTTACTCTTTAACATGCCAGATTCCCAACTGAACAGACTGCAAGTAATTCAAAACTCCGCAGCGCGATTAATCACCCGCACTAAGAAACAGTCCCATATCACACCTGTATTGAAGCAACTACATTGGCTCCCAATCCAGTCACGTTTAATGTTCAAGATACTGCTCATAACCTTTCAATGTTTGCATGCAATGGCGCCAAAATATCTCAGTGAATGTCTAATTAAGTATGTACCATCTCGCAATCTAAGATCAATTGAAAAGGATCTTTTGCATTGTCCGAATATTCAGACTAAGTTTTATGGGGAGCGATCTTTTGCTCATGCTGCCCCCTCGCTCTGGAATATCATCCCATCATATTTGAAGAATTCCTCTACAACCCAAAAGTTTAAATCCTCCTTAAAAACATATTTATTCAAAAAGTACTTTGACTGAGTTATCATTTACAGTTGCCAGCATCTTTCTTAACATTTCTTTTCATTCAAAAAGCGCATAGAGACGCATTTGGCAGTAATATGCGCTATATAAGCATTGTGGTATTATTATTATTATTATTATAAATGAATCAGATAGATAAATACATAGACAGATAGATAGATAGATAGACAGATAAGTAAATAGATACAAGATAAATTACATAGATAAATAGATAGGTAGATGGATCGATCGACAGATAGATAAATAGATTGACGGATAGATAGATAGATAGATTGACGGACAGATAGATAGATAGATAGATAGATAGATATATAGATTATTTCAGGGGAATTATTACCTTCCTCGCCTAGGCCCACTGATCGTGGTGCGACAGAATTAAGTGATGAGAGAAGTACGATACACAACAGGAAGGCTATACTGAACTTCATTTTGGTGAAGCAATCTTCTTAAACTTCGACGAGAGAAGTAATCGAAAGCCTTTCGTGTGCAGGACAATGAGAGAATAAAACAAGCTGGATAGATAGATAGATAGATAGATAGGTAGATAGGTAGATAGGTAGATAGATAGATAGATAGATAGATAGATAGATAGATAGATAGATAGGTAGATAGATAGATAGATAGATAGATAGATAGATAGATAGATAGGTAGATAGATAGAAAGATAGATAGATAGAAAGATAGATAGATAGATAGATAGGTAGGTAGATAGATAGGTAGGAAGATAAATAAATAGATAGATAGATAGATAGATAGATAGGTAGATAGAAAGATAGATAGATAGATACATAGATAGACAGATAGATAGATATGTGGATAGATAGATAGATAGATAGATAGATCGATCGATAAAAAGATAGATGTATAAATAGATAAATAGATAGATAGATAGATAGATAGATGGATAAATAGATAGATAGATAGATAGATAGGAAGATAGATAGATAGATAGATAGACAGATAGATAGATATGTAGATAGATAGATAGATAGATCGATCGATAAAAGATAGATGGATAAATAGATAAATAGATAGATAGATAGATAGATAGATAGATGGATAAATAGATAGATAGATAGATAGATAGATAGATAGATAGATAGATAGATAGATATGGAATAATCACCTTTCTCTCTTAGGCCTACAGGTCGTGGTGCGACAGCATTCAGTGATGAGAGAAGTACGATACACAACAGGAATCCTGAAATAATCTTCATTTTGGCGAAGTAATCTACTCAAATTTGGACAAAAGAAGCAATCGACAACTTTTCGTGAGCTGGACACATGTAGAATAAAACCAGCTCGCCAAGATCATCTATTTTATTGAATCAAAAACAAAGAACTTGCACGATTAGAAACCGGTTTTCTACCAGCAAACATATAAAAAAAATAATAATAATAACAATCAACATGTATGTGTATCAACCATGTAATCACATAAAATGAGTGGGCATTATTATTCATTGACGTGAATTTTACTGTACATAACGGTAAAGGGTGCACGTCTGAATTATGAATAATCAAAGTAAGGAGTCCTCTTTTTCCATTAACAAAAAGAAAAATAACTTTATGATAACAAGTATAGTGCAAAAATCATTCGTAAAAATGTTGTTTTACTATAAATGATGGTAAAGTAGTAAGGGGATCCAATGAAATCCGCGAATTTATTTATCTATGTAACTTTTCAATCAAATTCGTGGATGTACTATATTGAATCCAAACAAACAATTTGCACGATTGAAATCCGTTCCGTGGCCCATGTCTTGTATTACCCGCATATCGCATTTAGATTTTTCTTTTTGAATTAATAATTTGGATTGAATATTAATATTTGTGGAACCTTGTCCGATTGGAAAGCAATATTGTTGACAACGTGGCATCAAATTCAATTAACACAAGACCTAAATGAAATCTTTTTTTACACTGTGCTGAAATATAAGTGAAATACTTGGTGTAGTTCGAAATGCATCAACGTAAAACTGTTTATATCTGAAAATTTTTCAGTTGTGGGTTATCAAATACATTTTATCATGCAAGCATAACTTTGGCGGTGTAATACCTTCTTCATTCTTGTAATTGCTAAATGACGAGTGGTTTCTTTTTTTTTTGCACGAATATAACACCGTTCGAAATGCGTACATCAAACTGGAAAATATCACTCACACACACACACACACACACACACACACACCCACACCCACACACACAAGCACACACACACACAACCA
>JZLH01S0178987.1:46165-59493 GCA_001188425.1 Eucidaris tribuloides | reverse complement strand
GGGTTTATATTCCGATAAACCAGTCTTTGGTTGGTATTGATGTCACGCTTCGTCTGCCCTTAGAGCCGAGGTATAGTTTTGGTCAGTGAATCGTTCACAAAGTATTCTATTGTTGCCCCAGACACACAACAAATAATAATAATAATAATAATGAATAAAATAAAATAAAAATCATAATTGTTTCTAGTGACAGATTATGATATTTTAACTATCTATCGCAGAACATGTACCGGTTTGTGCATTACCTGTGGGAAATGTATGGGTCCTTCCCCACCCCTACCCACCCCCGACATTTCACATGTTGAATAATTTCTCAAATATGGGACCATTTCAGAGAGAGCAATTATCGGAGCATTAATTGTTCATATAAATAGCTCTATCTGAAAACATAATTTACAAAGAATTTCATTTTTTTTTACCATTTAAGCCTAGGTCACATTTGGTCTAAGATTACCTTACGGAGCCCGTAAACTCATCGTATCTTCCATTTCGTACGATCTCCCTACGGTGACTGTACAATTTCGCACGATTTCACGGGCTCCCCACGGGAATCTTGGCCTCTACGATTTTTGTGTAGTGTAAAATTTGACAATTTTTTTAAAATCGTAAGCCCGTAGCCCTAGACTTATCGTAGATGATACTGTACGATCGACGCAGGGACATCGCACTGAGGCTGTGCGCTGATTGTTCGTTCATCGTACGGTATCGGAAAAAGCATCGGGTCACAGTTGACTGCATACACGGTACGATAACTTTATTTACGATTTATCGTACGATTTTGCAGGCATCGCAGATGGCGACGCACTACGACGTATGTACGAGCATCGTGCGATTTCTTGTACAGGCCTTTTGAGTTCGGGCCGGTGCTGAGGCTGTACGAAGATCGTACAGCTATCGTACAGAGATCGCGCGATAGCCCTGTAGTCTCCTTGGCCTTTTCACACATCGTTCGATTTCGTACAGAGATTGTACGATATCGTAAGGAAATCGCACGATATCCTGCAGGGGTTCACAAAGAATGTGTAGCGCCATTGTGTCTTTTTTAGTGTTCAAGTACCCACTACAATAGCAGATATCGTACAATGACTGCACGATCAGCGCAAAGCCTCGGTGCGATGTCCTGCGTCGATCGTACGATGTCATCTACGATAAGTTTACGGGCTACGGGCTTACGATTTTAAAAATTTGTCAAACCTTCACTCTAAACAAAATCGTAGAGGCTACGGTGCCCTTAGGGAGTCCATGAAATCGTACGAAAATCGTAAAGCCAAAGCTTGTCACCATACGGAGATTGTACGAAATGGAAGATACGATGAGTTTACGGGCCCCGTAAAGCCATCGTAGGCCAAATATGACCATGGCTATTTGAGGAGGGGCAATACGGAGTTTGCAACCTCATTGGGTCATCGTGCGATCCTCGTACACCTATCCCAAGGTTCCCTGAAACGGATCGTGCTATACCCGTTAAATCGTAAGGATATCTTTATTGTCCGGGTCGGCCTCGCCATCGTCGTCCTCAATGGGACTCTCAGGGGGTCCTTGGTATTTGGGGGATTTTTTACCCTTTTCGCGTTTAGGATATGGCATGGCTATTGACTTACCTTAACACGTGCAGAAATGTGAGTTAGACACTGACGAAGCATGGGTACTTCCTGACTCGACACAATGGCTACACTATCACTGTACAATTTCTGTGCAACCCCTGCACGATATCGTACGATCTCTGCACGATATCGTACAATCTCTGTACGATATCGCAAGTCTGTGAAGAGGCTGAGGAGACTGCAGGGCAACTACACGGATATCGCACGATCGCTGTACGATAGGTGTACGATCTCCGTAGAGCCTCTGCACCTGCTCAAACTCAAGGGCCAGTACAAGAAATCGCACGGTGCTTGTAGATAATGTGAACACAAACGTCTTAGACCGTAGCCATCTGCGATGCCTCCAAAGTCGTACGATACATCGTAGCTAAAGCTATCGTACGGTGTCCACAGTCAAATGTGACTGAGGCATAACCAAAACTATACCTGGGCTTTGATAACTACCCTATTTGTACAGTAGAATTTGCTATATTTCGAAATTATTGAAGAATGTGGAAACTGATTATTAGGATAAATACACTCAAAAGTGTGACTGAAATAGGTAGTATAGGCCTATACATTTATTTCTTTATTAAATTAAAAAACAAGCAAAGTTACTAGGGGATCATTCCGTCACACGGGGCAAAAGGAGACAAAGAGAATAACTTTCATTACGAAAATAAACATTGGGATTGGCAGTTTTTGTTCATGCTTCCTTTACCGTTTTCAAAACCCCTGGACTAAAGCATGCTTACTTATCATCACCAATGACGTCATAGCTTTATTATTGGGTTTCGCCGTTTGACTGGCCAAGTGTTTGAACATTCAACATGTTTTACGTTCCATTTTATAGACATGTATCCGGTGGTATATGAATAAACTATTTTGAGAAGTTTTAAGTTCAAAACAAGTGACATATACGGTAGAGCTATAAACTTTGATTAAAGTTTAATTCTACCTTTACACCATTTGCCAATCCAAATTTCACTTCTTAGTGACCCCATAATTCAAGTTCGGACTTCGGGCAAATTATGTTCCTCTGCCGCCAGCTTTGGTTAACGGTTTTTTGGTCCGTGATTTTTTTGTGTGCATAATTATCTTGATCCTAAATTTCTTAGTTGTAGCAATTTGTACTGGAGTTTTGTAGGTTCTTTAACTTTCTGTGTAGGAAGTTTTATACAAAAACGCAGTATATCAATAAAAAAACGTAACTCTCTTTGGATCTAACAAATCAAATTTCTTGGAATGATGTGTGACATGGGCTGCTTCAATTGTTTTGACTTCTCCCTATTTTATATGACCAAGATATTTAGTGAATAGGATCAAGATATGTTAAAGAATAGAATCTATGGACAAAATTTGGTCTCTTATATTCATCTTTTCTGTATAGGCTCAAAATTTTGCAGTCGTCCCTCGTATTAAAAAAAAAATATAGCAAGAAATTATTAATTTTGAACGCTGTATTTTCATGTATCTTTCTTCAGTTGAGCCAACTCAGGGACAAAGTGATAGACCACACACTTTAAATCACATATCAGAGATTGACAGACCAACATTTCTTTTTTTGACATTGTGTTAACCATTATTTATTATCAGATGTTTTTGACAAAATCCGTCAAATTCAATCTTATTTCATGTTTCAAGAAATAAATTTTCGTCATTTTGCCCGCGAAGTACATAAATGAGGTGCAAGAACTTTACATTTACCTGTTTACTGTAATTTGCTTTGTATGTGGCATAGTTTGATAAATAATGGCAAGACCATGCGAAAGTGTATGATATGGCTAACTTTCAAGGGTATGCATTCATTTTTTTTTTCAATCAAAACATGAAGTTTCATGAACACATTGATTGAAAAGTGCATTCCACTACATACAGCATGCTGTTGAATTCTTTGAGAGCATTATGCTTCCTCATCAAAACAACTGACGTTAAAGCCACAGGCTAACAATGACCACAGTTCTTACAAAAATGTGAGCTGCATTATCCTCCATGCTCCAAGTGTGTTTGATAAGGTCTAAAAATGAAGCTCTGAAAAAGTTGTATTTCAAAATGATTATTTAGTGCTTAAAAAAAAGTGAAAATCGTAAATTGACCAGATTCACCTGCCCATTTCCTCCCATAGACTTTCTATGTGTAGATCTAGGCTAGTTTGTACTCTGCCCGAGTACTAATTATTCATTTATTCATATCTAGCCAATGAGAGCGTACATTTCCAAACTTTTGTATTGAGGGTGTTTATTTGTCCATTCAAACGCTACTATGTAGCTCAGATAGCACAGCTTAACAAGTTTTTTTTTTTAATATGAAGCTCCACAATGTTAGTCTGTGTCTTTAAATAGAGCTACATGAATAAATAATTGCATGAATGAATTACACTCACAAGCTCCTTAACGACATAACAAAGCTGTACATTTTTATTCCTACGGTATCTTTTCTTCATATTTTTTAAAGTTGAGTTCCGGGCGAGGGTGGACTAAACAGCTGCGTGGTATAGTGTGAAGTTTAATACAAATAATGCATGAAGGTCACTTATAAACTTGTTACTCATAAACACATTTGACGTATTTTCTTCACATTTTCGACACATTCAGTGCTGTGTCAGGTCAGCCTCGGTGACTTATTACAGCTGCATGCTCGCCGTGGGTTTGGCGTCGTGCGTTGTGCCGTATATGCAATGTCGGTTTGCGTCATGCGTTCGCTGTTTTGCGTGCGTGACGCGTTGTCTAACGTGCATCGTACGTTTTCCGTCGTCCGTCGTGCGTTGTGCGACGTGCGTTGTGCGTCATGCGTCATGCATTCGCATCAAGCTTCGTTCCCTCATTATACATGTAGACTTCTTTTTCCAAAAGCGTTGGTCAGATATCGATCAAATTTGGTAGGAATTATGCCAAATTATTTATCGAATTTGCAACTCGATCGTAAATACCTTTGAAACGAAATAGAAATACAAATTGGGGAGTTGATTATTTGTTGCAGCAGAAGGGTTGCCGTCCAGAAGAACCGAAATTATACACAAGACAAAATCTTATCTGGACATGAGTCATTAGCAGACAAATTATCCGAGAGCAATAATTATTTCAACTCGGAAGATGTGTGCTTATTCACTGCGGGCATAAAAAAATCATGCAAAAAACAGACATTGCACCATAAATGGGGTGACATTAATAGATAATCATTTAGTTTGCACTCACATTTGTCACGTTTTGCCATAATTGGTAGCCACATTTTATATACCTACCAATTTTAGGTTGCGTATCAATTCATCGGGGACTATAAAGCCAGTACATGTTTTTGTTTTGAGTAATTCTGGTCACAGCCTATTCGCTGTCATTAACAGATTAAGCGTGGCGGCGGTCGTTCTATCAAAGTTCTCACAAAGATAAACGTTTTCCTGAGAGCAATAGCGGGAGAACATGTGCTTCAATTACTAAATCATGATTGTCGACCATTCCCGATTGAATTCATGGCATTAGTTGAAAAGAAGCGTTGTTAGTCGTGGCATAGAGTCAGTCAATCAGTGGCGAATACAACGTTGTAATGGGCAATGACAAAACAAAAAGATCGACCGACAAAGTACCGTGACCTTGAAAGCAAAAAAAAACGGGGGAAAAAATCTGTCATAATAATATGACCAAGTTACACATTATTGCAGACATGGGCGTACCGAGGGGGTGTTTGGAGTGTTCAAAAATCTCCTTTAGCAAAAGGGGGCGTTTAACACCCCCTTTCCCCAGGAAAAAAAAACCTTTAGAACAAAAATGTTACAGCAAACAGCGCGATTAGACACTTAATAACTTTTTTACTTGTCGTATCGATTTGCATCGTAGAACACACCCCTTTGAAAATCCTGGATACGCCCATATGATTGCAGATTTCAACGCAATAATAATCATATACACTTTGTAGAGATATTGCCAGGGGGCATTTGATTTGAATGATACCGGTTGAAGCTCAATTACATTAATTTTGAGTTTGCTTGTTTTCTTGCTTTTCCAAATAACTGATCTGCATTCATGAGAATGTATAGCAAGAGTGGATTGGACATGGTACATTACGTGGAAAGAAATACATTATAATTTCATCATACTACTAATATCATTTAAAGGCAGTGGATCTCATTTGCAAACATCCCACAGACCAGGAAATGATATTCCATTCCCTTAGGCTATTGATGAAGGGCATGTCTGTGAAATCTGGAGGTCAGTAATTGCCTAGAATTTGAAATATGTGAAAGAAAAACAATAGCCGTTTAGTGTACGTTCTGTGGTAGGAATTTTTTCTTCGCGAGAAAAAAATTCAAATCAGAGTCTAACGGTCACTATAATTCCACTAAAACTGAGTTTCTAGCTCCTATATTTTGCTAAAGGTTCCCAGATGGCGTTTTCTTCCAAATGCCATTGTATTTACACAATGTTAATTTTTAGGCATGCAAAAGAGATCCCCTGCCTTGAAAATAAAGCATTTTATTGCAAATTTCGCCAAAATGGATATATAGTGTATGTGACTCTTATTCTATAAGAGTGGAAATTGCTCTCTTTACAATGCTGTTTGAAATTGGCTTAAGAACACCCCCCCCCAAAAAAAAATCACTTCTATAGAGGTCTCTTCTTTCTCTTTTCTACATACAGTTTCGAACAATCTTCATCCACCCAATTCCACCGGTGCAACGGGCTTGAACGCAACACTCTTTGTGAAAACCCCTGTAATTATTCGATACAAAAATACTCACTTGTTTGTTTTTTAAAAAAAGATGAATATCATTATTTCGCACATTATGAAATTTTTTTTTTTGTGATTTTGTAAATTGTAAAAACAAAAAATTCCAAAAACCAATAATACGAAACAAAACGAAACAAGTAAGAAACCTGTGTTGAACTCAGATTTGATTGGAAAATAACTACGATAAGATATCGCTCATGTAAAAATATAACTGTGACTTGAAAATTAGAACATGAAGAATACAAAGGGAACGTCAATAACTGATCCCATGAACAGTAATGCAACTGTTTTCTATATGATTGCGTTTTTTTTTATTTACCCTTGACACTTCCAAACCTTTTTCCTCTATTAGTTTGCTTGATATCGCAAATTAGATGATCAAGAAAAGTCCAGATTTTGCCCGTTCATTCCCCTTTCACACCCCGAGAAAAAGTGCACGGTAATATAATTCCTATTTCTGGTTACACATTTTCGTCTCCGTTTCTGATATCCGGAACCCATACGAGGTGCTAGCAGATACGTTCACCACCGACAAGCCACGATGAACGAGAATTTGTCAACGTGCGTGGCCAGTTCTCGTTAGGCGGTAGACGGGCCGCTTCCCGCCTGTCAGACACGAACAACAGCTCGTCCGAGTAAACTGAGGGCCTTGTGAAACATTGGCACAATTATAGCAAAAGTAATCGGCCGATTTTGTTGCTTTTCTGCTAAATTAGTTTATTTGTTTGTAAGTGTTTTTTTTTTTTAGTTGGTTCTGCGTGCTTGCTTGTGTTTGTGCGTGTTTCTGTCTCTTGAGGGGGGGGGGGGGTGTACTTTCTCAGGACTCGTATGCCCATTTTCAGGACTGACCAAACAGTATAATGCTTCCCCATCTTGAATTGGCTTGATTATTCAAAAATAAATTATTCATCTCCCAAATATGTGCAATTTTTCATGGAAGCAATTGGCATAATACGTCAATAATTGTCAATGAAATAGGCCGATACAACGAACAATAAGCTGTGATTGTGTTGGTCAAGCAAGAATAATAGCAAAGATGACCTCATACTAAAATGACGTTGCCTATAGGGATATCACTCATTGCAAAGGTTATAGGCTGCGCTCTTGGATCAAGTTAAATAACGAAATCTCTTACATATTTTTCATTCTAACAAATCTTATAAATTTTCTTGTCAAATATAAAGGATATAATGATTTTGCGCAAAAAAAACTCCAGAAAAGACCACCATGGCGGTGCATTAATCTTATGTCAACATTTATGCTGATGTAAAGTTCATTCATTTTTTTATCCTTGTAAACTTGTCAAACCTCCGTCTCGTCTCCCCCACCGCACCACCTGCCCCGCAACATCCATCTTCGCCGCTCGACGTTAAGCGAATCTTTATTATCGCGTTCATGCAACGCCGAACAACGCATCAAACTAGCTCAAAATCAACTCACTCACCGTCCGCGTCTTACTCCGTTACCATGGCAACGCATGTCCTCAGATTCCCCCGCACAAATGCAACATTTCAAAAGCATCTTTATTATTTTTGGCCCGACTGCGATCCGGAGCCAACTTCGTGTCAGCGATGCGACAAGTGGTACGGATATTGCTCTAATCACGATGATGCTAACAAAGTCGGGCGAGAAGAGCTGTCTTTAGTGATAACAATGGTTGTTGGATCTGTAAAATATCATGAAAGCGTTTACGATCAAATACTTACGAAGCATTATTCTTGGTGACAGTAATGTCTCAGGAAAAATGAACTTACAAACAGTAGAACGAATGAGAAAGCGAATAGTTGTGTACCAACAAGTAATATGTTTCACTGCCTGATGAGAATATTGCGATCTTGTTTCTAAGTGATTTTTTTTTAACGGAAGAACTTTCAACATTGTTTCAATGACATTTTAAACATAAATGTCAAACGGGAAAAAAGTGAAGAGCATGTTGCTAACTAGTAACTACTGAGTACTTACAAAAGCATCAATTTTTTTATAATATTCTCTTTAATGGGAAATGCAATATATTCAAAAAGGCAAGAAACACATTTATTATTGGTTGATGATATGGCTTTATGGGACCATTTTTCTATAAAAAATTTGTTAAAATAAATTCAAAGATATCTGATATTTTGTAATACGGTATATAAGCATGCTACAATTATCACAAAAATAGGTGATCTTGAGAAGTTCCTTTGATACATAACGGATGCCATTACATTAACCGTTATCTCCATCACCTACCTTACCCGCATCATTACCATCATCATCACATCACCACCATCACGATCATCACCTTTATCCTTACGACCAGCACCAGAAGTGCCAACACCAACAGCAGCAGCAGTACCACCACCACCACCACCACCACCACCAACACCAACACCACCTGGCATCAGGCTAGTTTAACAGCTGTGTAAAAAAAAAATTAAACAAAACAAAACAACACAACCAACCCAAATATCAAAACAAATAAACAAAAACAAATTTAGTGAGCGTCGTTAGTCACGTTTACCTTGCTGCATTTCGGTTGAATATTACCTGCACTAAATTTTTTTACCAAACCTGACTTTTCAGCCCCAAGGTCTTGTTTTGAGAGGTGAAATTTTTTTGTGAATCTTTAAATTATGAATGATGTTAGCTTATTTGGTTCATAAATTCATTTCTGGGTGTGAAATTATGGATACAATCTTTAATATCCATATTTAGTAGATCGGCTATCATTTCAAAAATACCCAGTGAGATGAGACGAATTTCGAGGAAACTACTTCATGGACAGTTCAGCATAACTGGCATGACCAGAACACTGTCAGTATAGTGCGTATCGATTTATGCCTTGTTTATCTATTTTCTTGGTAATTTACATTGATATTCATATACAGGTTTATTTATAATTTCAGAATAATTATTCATCTCCCAAATATGTGCAATTTTTCATGGAAGCAATTGGCATAATACGTCAATAATTGTCAATGAAATAGGCCGATACAACGAACAATAAGCTGTGATTGTGTTGGTCAAGCAAGAATAATAGCAAAGATGACCTCATACTAAAATGACGTTGCCTATAGGGATATCACTCATTGCAAAGGTTATAGGCTGCTCTTCTTGGACCAAGTTAAATAACGAAATCTCTTACATATTTTTCATTCTAACAAATCTTATAAATTTTCTTGTCAAATATAAAGGATATAATGATTTTGCACAAAAATAAACTCTCATTCATGAAAAAAAAACTCCAGAAAAGACCACCATGGCGGTGCATTAATCTTATGTCAACATTTATGCTGATGTAAAGTTCATTCATTTTTTTATCCTTGTAAACTTGTCAAACCTCCGTCTCGTCTCCCCCACCGCACCACCTGCCCTGCAACATCCATCTTCGCCGTTCGACGTTAAGCGAATCTTTATTATCGCGTTCATGCAACGCCGAACAACGCATCAAACTAGCTCAAAATCAACTCACTCACCGTCCGCGTCTTACTCCGTTACCATGGCAACGCATGTCCTCAGATTCCCCCGCACAAATGCAACATTTCAAAAGCATCTTTATTATTTTTGGCCCGACTGCGATCCGGAGCCAACTTCGTGTCAGCGATGCGACAAGTGGTACGGATATTGCTCTAATCACGACGATGCTAACAAAGTCGGGCGAGAAGAGCTGTCTTTAGTGATAACAATGGTTGTTGGATCTGTAAAATATCATGAAAGCGTTTACGATCAAATACTTACGGAGCATTATTCTTGGTGACAGTAATGTCTCAGGCAAAATGAACTTACAAACAGAACGAATGAGAAAGCGAATAGTTGTGTACCAACAAGTGATATGTTTCAGTGCCTGATGAGAATATTGCGATCTTGTTTATAGGTGATTTTTTTTAACGGAAGAATTTTCAAAATTGTTTCAATGACATTTTTCTTCTCTCCTGTCTTTATTGTTTGTTCTTGTCCTGTTTTGTTCCATTATAGCATTGTCATTGTACCGGTATCGTCCAACTATTAACTGTTTCTATTGATCTCGAACGAATAGTAGTCTAACCACCAAACGGGGCCTACAGACTATAAGCCTGGCTTCAGTAGGTTCCCCATTTCCACCCTTCTTTCCACTATACATGTGTTTTTTTTGCTCTTACTTTTGTTTTCGTTTATTTTTCTTTTCTTTCTTCAAATCATAACTGCAAAATACTATGCATTTACACGAGCATTGGCATATTCTTATGCTTAATATGACCGGTGCAGTATATCTATTTTTCGCTGCATATAATTCTGTGTATGGTATGAATATATGCAGATCATACTATTGTTAATGTCATTGTACATATTTAATTACTTCTTCGTGTTTATGTTCTTCAATCTGTCAATATACACATGTACATACATTATACTTTGTTATATTTTGTTGGAAATGAAATAAATAAAATGAAAATAAAATGAAATTTTAAACATACAAACGGAAAGAAAGTGAAGAGCATGTTGCTAACTACTGAGTACTTACAAAAGAGTCAAATTTTCAATAATATTCTTTTTAATGGGAAATGCAATATATTCAAAAAGGCAAGAAACACATTTATTATTGGTTGATGATATGGCTTTATGGGACCATTTTTCTATCAAAAATTTGTTGAAATAAATTCAAAGATATCTGATATTTTGTAAAACGGTATATAAGCATGCTACAATTACCCCTCCCCCCCCCCAAAAAAAAAATTAGGTGATCTTGAGAAGTTCCTTTGATACATAACGGATACCATTACATTAACCGTTATTATCTCCATCACCTACCTTACCCCCATCATTACCATCATCATCACATCACCACCATCACGATCATCACCTTTATCCCTACGACCAGCACCAGATGTGCCAACACCAACAGCAGCAGCAGTACCACCACCACCACCACCACCACCACCACCACCACCACCACCACCACCACCACCACCTCCACCACCACCACCATCATCACCGCTACCAGCAGCAGTTCCACCACCACCAACACCAGCACCAGTGCTACCAGGACCACCACCACCACTACTACCACCACCACCACCAACACCAACACCAACACCAACACCAACACCAACACCAACACCAACACCAACACCACCAACACCAACACCAACACCATCACCACCAACACCAACACCAACACCAATACCAACACCAACACCAACACCACCTGGCATCAGGCTAGTTTAACAGCTGTGTAAAAAAAACTTAAACAAAACAAAACAACAACAACAAATATCAAAACAAATAAACAAAAACAAATTTAGTGAGCGACGTTAGTCACGTTTACGTTGCTGCATTTTGGTTGAATATTACCTGCACTAAAATTTTTACTAAACCTGACTTTTCAGCCCCAAGGTTTTGTTTTGAGAGGTGAATTTTTTTTGTGAATCTTTAAGTTATGAATGATGTTAGCTTATTTGGTTCATAAATTTATTTCGGGTGTGAAATTATGGATACAATCTTTAATATCCATATTTAGTAGATCGACTATCATTTCAAAAATACCCAGTGAGATGAGACGAATTTCGAGGAAACTACTTCATGGACAGTTCAACATAACTGGCATGACCAGAACATTGTCAGTATAGTGCGTATCGATTTATGCCTTGTTTATCTATTTTCTTGGTAATTTACATTGATATTCATATACAGGTTTATTTATAATTTCAGAATTTAGTCGCTCAGATAACATCTCAACCGCAGAAACCCTTTCTCAGACGAATCGAAGTCCGGTTTTATTCACATTCCGACTTTTATTCGCCGCCCAAGCAACCTTCTCTTAATTTTAGAAACCACATTTGAAAATAATTGTTATTTTTCTACGCTCTCAAATTGTATACCATTGTTGAAGGGTAAATAATAGTGAATGTGTTGCACACTACGTGTCGAATGCGTGACGCCCACGCAATCTTAAAGGGAGAAGGAGCCAGCAAATAACAGGCATAAGTTACGAAAAAATTGAGTTCTTGCCAACCAATCAGAACACACGTGCACAGGTCTGGAGCTGACCATGCGTTACCGATGCATGCCACCCGACGTGTGTTAGTCGCGCCGTGGTAATGTATGCACTGTTTGAATCGATAAGCTCCTCCCCCTCTAGCCGTTTCTGCAAGTTTTGTCCCAGGGTAAAACTTGCGAAGACCTAACATAAACACAAATCAACTAGTTTATAGAGCCTTGCTGAGGGTGAGTATCACACAGTACCCCTTATTTAGGCTGTCTTTATCACCATGTATCATAATTCTCACAATACTCACAATGTCATTTTTTTCTTAACTTATGCCTGTTATTTGCTGGTTCCTTCTTCCTTTAAAGTTTGTTCAGAATTGCAAATCACAATCATGTCCCGCGAAGCGCATTTGCTTTCACATGAATTTTTTTTCCAAACTGAATTTTCAGTTATTCTTTTTCACTTTGCGGTCGTATTGAGAAACTGGCATTTTCCCACGAAGCGTTTTACTGTTGATGGGCGCATGTTTGATACTCTGAGTCCCGTGTAGAAACCTGAAGAAAAATGGAGCGACATAAAACAAATCTAATCCCCGTCCGTCGTCTTCTTTGGCGCTCGTTTTCCTCATTTTCCTCTATTTGACAGTGACACCCACCCCTCATCTATATTGTTGTGTTTCTGTGTCCATCTCACTCTGAATTTAGTGCGTTTTGAAACTAACTTGTATACATGTACGCTTTCCAATTTATAGTATACATTATTTACAGAACATTCATGTTTCGCCAACCATAATAATTATACTATGCTAAGTTTGCCTGACAGTGCGCAAACTGAATGTATGCTAAGTGGACTGAGCATGAAAGGAAGTACATTATTTAATAAACAGTATCACTTAATATAATTAATGAATTTGTGAAATAGAATTTCACAAAATTGTGGTAATCTTTAATAGACAAACGTAACCTGGTGGCCCGCATTTACAGATGCCTATACCTTTAAAATATGAAAAGGTTAGACATTATTAATTGAAAATAATCGACTTTACAGCGAAAACGTAACTTTAAATAACTCTCATC
>JZLH01S0178987.1:11850-29496 GCA_001188425.1 Eucidaris tribuloides | reverse complement strand
TATGTTGATTGCTAATTTGGATTGTGATCGTGACAATTAAGTTATAAATAAAATCATTGTAAATTGTTTATCACAAAAATTAATTAAAAATGACAAAATAAAAATCAGTGTCAGTTTACCGATTGTATTTCTTGATAATTATTCTAAAAGGCATTCCAGTTTGCTTTGACACCAATGAATATAGTGAAGTACAATACTTGTTACAAAACAGAATTCAAAAAATGAATATCCGTTTCACAAAATGAACAATAATTATTGTAAATAGAAAGCAGTCAGTTTACCGGGTGTATTAATAACAATTGTAAATGTATTCCAATTATCGTTGACACCTGTCCAGTTAGTACAATGGAGTAGGGTATTACTACATTAACATAGTTGTACTTTTAAAGGTAATTTGCATTCAATTTATACTAGTTTTACCTTTACAAGAATAACCAGTTTATAATTGTATTTATATGAATATAAACATAATGAATTTCCTTTGGACCAATGAATTGAATTGAATTGAATGTAGCGTGCATGTTAACAACTTTTTCGCATTTGCCTCAGAAATTATTTTCCGACCCGTATCGGAAAGTTTCAGTGTTCCATTCTTGAGATATGATTAATGAAATCGTCATATGTCTATTATCAATCTAAAATAGCCACAAAATGCATTCCAAAATAATCTCCCAAGAAAAAAGATGGACAATTATTGTAACAGTCTTCGGGTCACGTATCCCCAAATGGCCATGGTCTTAGCAAGGTGTTTGAAGCTCCTTGATATTAGGCATAAATTTGACCACGAACTCGTTTGAGATAGTTTTCTGAATAAAATGTTGTAATTCATACATTATACGACAATACGTGTGTGTTCTTGACTTGGTAGGGCACCTTCATACTCCCTTGCCTTTCGACAAAAGGGGTGAACAATCCATAATTTATTTTCAGGGTGACTGAACGAATGCTAAGTTGAACCATGAACAACAAATAAGGGCTAATGTCGCGTAATATGGGCAAATTTAACTGTTCAACCTTCATTTATTTTGCATTCTTCGGTTGAGAAGGCTAGATGTGTTGAAAGTACTGTGCAGGTAAATTACCAAACCATCAACAGCTCAACAGTGCTGTGACGTGTCTGACTGACCCTTACAAAATGATGAATTATGTTATAGAGGTAACGCTCCGTTGGATTTTCAAGGGTTGATTATTGAGCCGAGAGAAGTGTTCGTGTATGGACTACTCTGTGAAAAGATTTATGCACTTCCAGTTCATTTACAGTATGATTTTTCCCTTCTCGACGTTTCCCCAAATATAGACATAGCAAGAATCAGTTTTGTTGGATTATTCGTCAAAAGCCGTTGAAGAAAATTTACTATAGGCCTAATGTATAAACATTAATCCATACATTAATCTGCTTTTAAGAATATTAATAATCAAAGACATTGTTTACTTACTTCAATGTAAAACACACACAAAAAAATCAAACTGTGATGTCAGAACTACATGATAAAGATATGATGGTGCCGTAGTGGACATTAATTACCGCGAACTACAGAACATGGATAAATAATTACATAAGAATAAAACATCCAGTGGACATTTTCATGGGGCATGGGTGAAATGGATATGGGTATTGCTGGTCTCATAGATTTTCACTTTTGTAAGACACTAAATTATTGTTTTGAAGTGCATATTTTTCAGGGCTTTATGTTAAAGAATACCTTACCAGAGGCTCTTATAGCAAGAAATATTATGTAGCTTCGATATTTGAAAATTGTAAAAAAAAATGCGTTGGGTTTTCTTTTCGGTGAAATGCTGTGCCAGTTTCCAATGTTTTTCAACGGTCTTGTAAGTTGTAAGCCCAATTTCTACCATGGATAGGTCAATGAACTACCATCACCAATTTCTTGGAAAGAGTCTCGGCTCTCGGGGGACCAGTAAAACACCTATGATTATCGCAAGTTAAGTGCCCGATGGTCAATCAATCTAAAACCAGCATCGGAAGTCTTTTATTTTATCCCAGGGACACATCAGTATCTATTTGATTACCTAAGAGTTAATTCGTTTCACGCTAGCCCCGCACATCAGATTTTTGATCTAGCAGTCGATCGCTCCAAAGTCGGGGCGGTTCACCGCTTCGTGCATGGGCTTGACCGCTGCTACCTGTTTTCGGGCTAGCCCAGTAATCTATAGCCCCTAGCTGCTAACGTAAATAAATAAATATATATAGTTTTTGTACAATGGTACAATTATCAGGGTTGCTTTTCTTCCCTGTGACTTGTCATGTGGAAATTATTGGAATACTTCCTGTCTATGGAAATAGAGCGAAGAGCTTTTCCTTTCAAGTACATTATGCATTTTCCTTTTACGAGTTTTACTTGGGTTCGGACTTTTCTACTGCCATGATTGATCATTGATCTTGGATTTATAGAACAACGCGCATAAATTAACTGTACTTCATTGATTCCAAAAAATGCTGACCACAAATCCCCCCCCAAAAAAAAAATAGAAAGAAAGAAAGGCAACGTATTGGTATCCTAGTGAAAAATTCATTTTCTCTTGTGTTTTATGATACAATGTGTGTTTACGTTAGGGGGGGGGGGAGACGATTCACGCGCACACTTTATACACAGAAATATATACACACAGTCATACGTACATTCAAATACACACACCCACCCACACATATACATGTAGGCACACTCACATAAACACAAAAACACACACACACACACACACACACACACACACACACACATACACACACACACATACACATACACACACGCATACACACGCACTCACACGCACGCACACACACACACACGCACACACACACACACACATACATTCAGTCAGACACTCAAATAATTTACGCTTGAGAAGTGCAATATAACGATGACCAATTCAACGATTATCTATTTTGTGTTCATCAAAAGTGTACGTACTTTCCTATATTTTAATCATGATTGTAATGTTTGGTGTTTTATTGTGCTGTATAAGAATATTGTAACGTGTGGGTTTTTTTTCACCCTGCAGAGATGTAATTTTTGTTTTACAATTTAATTCTCTGACCTGGGTTATCTATGTTACATCTTTATTTCATTGTTATATATATTGTGATATTCGATATTTTGATTAATAAAGATGAATAAATAAAAATATATCTAATAATGCCATAGAAACCACACGCTCTGAGCCACCTTTTTCGAAAACTTGATCAGAAATTAAATATTTATCATAAGCACGGTACATGGCGTTATTTGCTCACTACAATGATTTGAAGAGCATATATATCATTTTAAACCACTTTCAGGGGTTGATTTATTTTCTAATTCTTGGCATGACAATATCATACTGAAATGATGATATTACGTTGTCA
Source organism: Eucidaris tribuloides (assembly GCA_001188425.1). Lineage (NCBI taxonomy): Eukaryota > Metazoa > Echinodermata > Echinoidea > Cidaroida > Cidaridae > Eucidaris > Eucidaris tribuloides. The sequence continues at coordinate 26,132 of JZLH01S0178987.1, read as the reverse complement.
GATTGAACAAAAGCACACACTGGCTCATGTTTCTGATATGATTTTATTCATTCGTGTGAGTTTTATACTTTTTTCGTAGCTTTTTCTCGAGCTTGATGATCATAAATTTTCTGATCATATTACATGATTTCAACAGCTATATCTAGTTATAATCCCATGTGCGTCCCTAGATGCGGTATGTGGTTTGTGCATTCGTTTTGCAGATAAAGCGAATCATTGAGTTTCACGACTTTAATTTCGTGCATCTCTGCACATTTTTATTGTGGTTAGTAATGAATTGAATTGATGAACTTTTGACCGTTAGTTGTGGTTTTGTCGAATCTTAATCACCATTTATTTTATTAAGAACTAGTTCTTTACTTCATAATTGGGGTGACATGTACATGTCAATTTTACAGACAATGCTGATTGAATGTTTATACTTTGGTTAATACTTATTGGTCGTATTCACTCACCATATCCAACAAACATGATTCGACTCAGTGATTTGTATTGTATTTCATTTTGTATCATGTATTTAGAAGATGTCTGCAAATGTTCCATTGTTTAAATTGTTTTCAGATGTAGCTTTGCGTAGTTGTTTATGCGATAGTGTTTATAAGCCCTGTAAAGCGAAGCCATTACCACTACGATTTGAGTAGTGAATTATGATTTCGTCTTTCGCGATTTTAAATAAGCCTAATTGAAATGTGGATTTTAGTTGAATATCTAGGCCTACTTTTCTAATTATACATTTCTGATTATATTTGTCAAAGTACTATCTATGGATAGGACACTGCGAATTAAAACTTAATGCATTCAAAATATGAAATTATGATGAAACAACAGTGTTTCACTTGGGCAGATAACCATACATGGGTCGGATAAAATAAGTTGTATTGACAACGTTTAAAACAATTTTCAATGAGTACAACATGTGGCTTGAATGATACACTAAAATGTAAATTCTTGATGAAGTGTCTGTGTTGCATTTGTGCAGATGTTTACATGTAGGCCTACACTACACGGGACGGATAAAATACATTGTGTGGAAAACGTTATCAGACATTTTTTTCCGCAAGTGTAACCTGTGGCACAGTTTATGTTATCGTTTTGTTGTTGTTGTTCATTCGAGAAAATATGTTGCTTTCAAAGTGTCGAACAGATGGAAAGTAGCCTTTCATTTAGCACCAAACAACCAGGTGATTTCTTCGGCGTGGTGATGGAGTGTTGCCCCGAACCTCCCCCATTACTGATCGTCATTATCCGGCTCCGAGGATGAATGATGTGTGGTCTCTCTCCGTGACCTGGAACCTTCTTAGTCTTTAAACTTCAATCAAGAAACGCGCGACCTGTGTTCTTGAAAGCGAGGGTAGAAATTGGAATTAAGGGAGAATTACCGCCATTTTATCATCAACACGAAGTCAGCAAGAGAAATAAAGAGGGGTGAATATTATTAGGACTGAACAGAAAAGCAACCCAATCATGAGTGTTGATGAAATGTTTGTTTATAAATCGGCCGCCACCTTTCTGCGCCCACTTTTGGATGTGAAGATGGACGGGTGGCAGTATTAAATGGGCTCTCGACCTCCTGACTTGTTTGGGGTGTTTATTAATTTCATTTTGCCATAAAATTGGTAAAACCGTATAACTTTATATAAAGTAAACTAATATATATATATGCACAAAAATATTAAAGTCCGTTATTTCTTAATAAAGAAGACTAAGCACAGTCATAGTAGGAAAGCAAGACTATGTTTATCTTGGCGACATTGGCGACGTTAATAGATCGAGAAGTAGGAGACAGGGAAGATGAAGAGAGAGGAGGAGATGGAACAGAAGGATAAAAAGGGAAGAGGGGGGAAGGATAGGAAGGAGGAGAAAAAGAAGGAGAAGGAGACGTAAAGCACAAGACAAAGCCTGGAGGAGGAACTGAAGAAGTAGGAGGAGAAGAAGTAAGAGGAGGAGCAGGAGGAGGAAAGGGACAAGAACAAGAAAAGGAGAAGGAAACATAGACATGTAATACACTATCCAAATTAAAGGCGGTATTATTTGATAACAGAAGAAGCCTCAATATAATTTTGCACATGCGTGTAATACAAAAAACAGGGAGGTGTGTCTTATGCATGGTAGAACAGTAGAACATCCGTATTGCTACCACGGTGTATTGGGTGTTTCTTTAAGTTGGACGAATGCCAAGACACTTTTGGTAAGTTTGTTGACCTTCTTTCAATAAAAATGTCCGGCGGGTCTCTCTTTTTTTTTCGCAACCTTGGTCGTGAAAGTAACAAGTGTCATCACTTAAGTTTTGACACGAAATGGAATTATAATTGCGAGACTGCAGACATGATTTTTTTAACAGACACTCGTGTCTGTCTTCACCACAGAGTGCTAGAAATGGAGTGTCTTCAGAATATTTAGAATAGTTAGAATTCCACTGATAATAATTCGTTTTTTACTCGAAAAATTGAATAGGTTTTTCTGGTCCTGCGAACCTGTAGTTACAAGCTGAATACTGAGAACATAAATATGATTTTATGTCTTCTTCTCTTCAGAAATAAAAACAAAATACGTCATGTTGCTGGTTTATCATGTTCTAGCCTATATGATACATAAACATTTTGTATGGTATTTGTCACGTTTAAAAACAAACACATGATCAATCGCATTTACCAGTTGGGACTGACACTGCAAGCCTTGTATTATTTTCATATTTATTAATTAAATCGTGTTTATTTATAAAATTTATCTATTTATTTATTTATTTGTTAATTAATTAATTTATTTATTTATTTATAACTGTCGAGTTGAACTGCGCATACACGTATTGGAAAGTATTTCGCTCAAAACATAACCGACAATTGTGACATGAAGTTAAAGTCTAAGGGATTTTTTCTTCGTATTTGCTTGAAAAGGGGTTTGATGAATTTCAGTACTAATATCACCTTTTCCATCAGTTCTCATAGCCTTCAGGTTCAATCCGTAAACTCGATCCGTTAGACATGATCCTCTTAATGCAACCAAATATGAAATAAATCTCCTGCCAGGAATAATGACAATTTCATCAACCACATTCGTGGCATATTGTGGCAACACAAATCCCTAAGTGGATTTCTCGCCAGACCAAATACCACCTGTTTCTTCTTAAGAATTTCAAGACAGCTGAAAATATGACGGTTGTACGATTGTACAATTTGTCCTTTGTGCAATGGACAAGTAATACCGGGGTCGATAAGAGGCAGTACAGCAATGAACCTTTCAGGAATGACATTTTTGTCATACCGATATTAGTACATTTGGAATCCACGTACATGCACAAACGATTGCAATGTTGACTGTAACCTTGATACTTGTTACAATGTATGTAATAGCCAACTGATATTAGATGGAGCTTGAAGTTAACTTGGATTTACCGTATCGGGTAGTTGGCTGGTATGAACTTGCGATAATCGATCGCTCAATTAATCAATCAAACAATAAATTTGAAATAAAAAAATAGGCGCAAAAATGCTAGAATACAAGTGTTTTTATTAATACTTCATACAATGCATATGTATAAAACTGTCAATTCACTTTTCTGTTTTATTGCATACTGTATCTCATTATCAGTCTCCGTCTTATTAGCATAGTTGTTTATGTTAGTGACGTGTTGGTTTGTAAACGTGCTGTTTTCTACGAAATGGCTGCTTTTCATTTATGGAAATCGTGATGAAAGTCAGACAGACATGTTTGTTTTGCGGTATTTAAACGCCCTCTGAATTACGCCATCAAAAGACACACCTTTATCAGCTGAAGACAAGGAAAGAGGATGAGAAACCCCGCGCTGACCGAGAGAAGGAATACCTACGGACACAGCGGGCAATCCGGGCATGGAAAAGCAGTCTATACAGTGCACTCCAAACTGAACTAAGGCAGCATTGTGTGCAGATACATGTTGTTTTAGATCAGACCCGAGGCTTATTTGCAATTAAAGATGGCTTTGGAAATATAGAAACAATTTTTATACTGTTTTTCATGTTGTTCGCTCACGAAAATTGTACTCTCGCGCGGTTTGAACTCCTGCAGGTTAAACAAACAGTGGGGGTTGCTAGCTGATTTGAATATATACGAACAAATTATACTTTGTAGTCGTGTATTTTTTTTTTCATTATATATGAATAAAATTAAGATGAGTGAATCATATAGATATGTTTTACTTTCTTAAACGAATGAAACAGCTTGGTTGATATTAATTGCCTTGTTTTAACAATGCATAAACAAGATATATGGAAGATCGTGTGTTCGGCGATGTATTCTACTTGCTTCTTGATGGGTAGCTAGGTATGCCATCTGGAGTGAAATGTTTTCATTCGTCAATTTGCTCTTTCGTAAGGAATACTAAAATGAGTACTTGTCAATAAATCTTTCCCTTTCTTAACAAATGGGTTTGCAAGTTATTGCAACACAAACATACAAGAAGATTTTTTTTTAAAAGAGTTAAATAAACCCGTGTTTTCCCCCCTTTTCCGACAACGTCCACAACTTTTGTCCAGGATACGCGATTTTTGTGGTATGGTTGTACATACATGTATACAGTTTATAAATTCACATCTTTAACAATTCCTCGTTTATTTTCTTTGTATAAATAGGCTCAATCCGACCTGGATCAACTGGATGGCTATTTCATGAAGAAGGAGCCCCTTAGTCCCTCCTCGAACCAAATTGCTATCGCTAACAAGATCAGGAGAGAGAGCGCTTCCATGATGGAAGACTTCTTCGACTACGGGCCCGGCGATCAGAAGGCGTTCATGAACATCGAGAACGGCCACCCAATGCTTGGCAATGAGGTCATCATGTCGGGTATGCCCCACTTCGCGCACATCAAAGAAGAGATGGACTGCGATTCCTCCTACATTCCTTGCACACAATCACAGACAATTATGAGAGGACCCTCTGCTAATAATTCCTGCAGTAATATGAACAATAACGGGAGACTGCCGTTAAATTTTCATTACATGGACCCGAATAACAATGTGAATGTTAGCAGCGGACCGACCCCGAATATGTCCTGTGCGGCGGTGTGCAGCCCAGAGCCCGTCACGGTGGCGGCGTCGTGATCAAGCAGGAACCCCAAGACAATCTGTCCTCGCAGTGCAATATGCAATGTAGCTTACCGACCAGCATGGCCATGGCGCCCGCACTCGGTGCATGCGCCATGGCGATCAAGTCCAAACCCATGATGCCGCCGTTCCAACACCACCACCACCATCAACAGCATCCACCTCATGTCACGAACTCTTTTACAGTGAACTTTAACTCGTTTATTTTAAAAACAAACACATGATCAATCGCATTTACCAGTTGGGACTGACACTGCAAGCCTTGTATTATTTTCATATTTATTAATAAATCGTGTTTATTTATAAAATTTATTTATTTATTTATTTATTTGTTAATTAATTAATTAATTTATTTATTTATAACTGTCGAGTTGAACTGCGCATACACGTATTGGAAGGTATTTCGCTCAAAACATAACCGAGAATTGTGACATGAAGTTAAAGTCAAAGGGATTTTTTCTTCGTATTTGCTTGAAAAGGGGTTTGATGAATTTCAGTGCTAAAATCACCTTTTCCATCAGTTCTCATAGCCTTCAGGTTCAATCCGTAAACTCGATCCGTTAGACATGATCCTCTTAATGCAACCAAATATGAAATAAATCTCCTGCCAGGAATGATGACAATTTCATCAACCACATTCGTGGCATATTGTGGCAACACAAATCCCTAAGTGGATTTCTCGCCAGACCAAATACCACCTGTTTCTTCTCAAGAATTTCAAGACAGCTGAAAATATGACGGTTGTACGATTGTACAATTTGTCCTTTGTGCAATGGACAAGTAATACCGGGGTCGATAAGAGGCAGTACAGCAATGAACCTTTCAGGAATGACATTTTTGTCATACCGATGTTAGTACATCTGAAATTCACATGTACAAACGATTGCACCGCCGTATGTAACCTTGCCCTTGACGCTTGTTATAAATGTCTGTATCATTAGCCAACTGGTAAGAATTTAAAGGTAAATGACAAGGTTGGGGTTAGTCTTTAACTTGGGCTGACACTACTCTAGAATCAAGTAAACTATGCAAGGATTCTCCTGTGAAAATCTTGTGGTAAAACGTTGACTCATTCTAAAATAAACAATGACAATATCACTCGTAGCACGGAAACCTGCTGTGTGGCTCTCTATGGGGCTTGTTTTATCGTCCCCGGAAAAAATTAAGATACTCCTATGTTTCTGCTTGATTTTCCTTAAGTATACAAATTACAGATAAATCCTCCTAGGTGGGAGATCCACTCCTGCTACTGTATAGTTGGTATATATTTCAACTCATTTGGTTCTTGAGGCATTTTCAAGTGTTCCCAATCATGTCACTAACTTTTAACTTGAGCTCACTGTACCAGGTACTCAGGTAGTTAAATAGTAGTAAGTCATGACATTGCGATAATTGATCGATCAATCAATCAATCAATTGAATCAATCAATTCGAAAATGAAAACACTACAAAGTAGGCGCACGTAAACCGTAATGAAATATTGTGTATATTTCTTTTGTTATTTCTACATGTAATGCATGTCAAATGTCAAAATCTTAGGTTTATTATGTGAGCAAACCAAATTTCCATGATGGACAGTAAAATCGAATCTGAATCTGAATCTGAATTTTTTGCTGGAATAAAAGCGTTTTTAATACTTCATATCATATAATGTACATGATATAAACTGTAAATTCACTTTTCTGTTTTACTGCATATATCTCTGTCTCCCTCTTATTAGCTCAGTTGTTTATGTTAGTGACGTGTTGGTTTGTGGACGTGCTGTTTTCCACGAAATTGTTACTACTCACTTATGGAAATCGTGATGAAAGTCAGACAGACATGTTTGTTTTGTGGTGTTTAAACACCCTCTGAATTACGCCATCAAAAGACACACCTTTATCAGCTGAAGACAAGGAAAGAGGATGAGAAACCCCGCGCTGATCGAGAGAAGGAATACCTACGGACACAGCGGGCAATCCGGGCATGGAAATGCAGTCTAATAGACAGCATTGTGTGCAGATACATGTTGTTTTAGATCAGACCCGAGGCTGATTTGCAATTAAAGATGGCTTTGGAAATATAGAAACAATTTTTATACGGTTTTCATGTCGTCCGCTCACGAATTGTGCTCTTACGCGGTTTGAACTCCTGCAGGTTAAACAAACAGTGGGGTTGCTACCTGATTTGAAGAACCAGGACTATATATACGAACAAATTATACTTTGTATAGTCGTGTTTTTCATTATTTATGAATAAAATTAAGATGAATGAATCATATAAATGTTTTACTTTCTTAAACGGGCTTAAACGAATAAAACAGGTTGGTTGATGTAAATTAATTGCCTGGTTTAAGCAATGCATAAACAACATTATATGAAAGATCGTGTATTCGGCGATGTATTCTACCTGTTTCTTGATGATGAGTAGCTAGGTGTGCCATTATTGCCATCTGGAGTGAAATGTTTTCATTCGTTAATTTGCTCTTTCATAAGGAGTACTGAAATGAATACTTGTCAATAAATCTTCCCTTTTGTTAACAAATGGGTTTGCAAGTTATTGCAACACAAACATACAAGTAGATTTTTTAAAGAGTTAAATAAAACCCGTGTTTTTCCCCCCTTTTCCGGCAACGTCCACAACTTTTGTCAAGGGTACGCGATTTTTTGTTGTATGATTGTACATACATGTATACAGTTTATAAATTCACATCTCTAACAATTCCTCGTTTATTTTCTTTGTATAAATAGGCTCAATCCGATCTGGATCAACTGGATGGCTATTTCATGAAGAAGGAGCCCCTTAGTCCCTCCTCGAACCACATTGCTATCGCCAACAAGATCAGGAGAGAGAGCGCGTCCATGATGGAAGACTTCTTCGACTACGGGCCCGGCGATCAGAAGGCGTTCATGAACATCGAGAACGGCCACCCTATGCTAGGCAATGAGGTCATCATGTCGGGTATGCCCCACTTCGCGCACATCAAAGAAGAGATGGACTGCGATTCCTCCTACATTCCTTGCACACAATCACAGACAATTATGAGAGGACCCTCTGCTAATAATTCCTGCAGTAATATGAACAATAACGGGAGACTGCCGTTAAATTTTCATTACATGGACCCGAATAACAATGTGAATGTTAGCAGTGGACCGACGCCGAATATGTCCTGTGCGGCAGTGTGCAGCCCGGAGCCCGTCACGGTGGGCGGCGTCGTGATCAAGCAGGAACCCCAAGACAATCTGTCCTCGCAGTGCAATATGCAATGTAGCTTACCGACCAGCATGGCCATGGCGCCCGCACTCGGTGCATGCGCCATGGCGATCAAGTCCAAACCCATGATGCCGCCGTTCCAACACCACCACCACCATCAACAGCATCCACCTCATGTCACGAACTCTTTTACAGTGAACTTTAACTTCCCGATCACCACCAGCAAGCAGCCACCGTTCGGTTGCATGCCGCCCACGCCCCACTCGCAGCCGGGTCACCTGCCGATATTCCCATCGGAATGGAGGGCTCCGCCCATCACTTGAGACCGCCGCCGCCCCCGTAGCCACCAAATGCAGCCCCGTTACCCCGACCTCTACGACGACACAGATCAAGTACAATAGAAAGAATAATCCCGATTTGGAAAGGAGGCGAATTCATCACTGCAATTACCCAGGTAAATATCACTTAATATGTTCATATTTCGATACACTTAGGCCCTATTGCAAATTATATTAACACAAAGAGGATCCACTCTTCAAACATCAGTCCACCTACAGGTAATCTCAAATTCCTCACCTTACCTCGCCTATCCTCTTGGATGCCGGTCGTTATTTCGAAGGTTCGTTATTTAGAACACACAACCCGAGGGTTAGTTGACCGTAAAATGAAATAGAGTTCGTTAATCTGATCTTCGAAATACAAACCGTCCGAAAACGAACCTCTGAAATAACAAATCTTCGGAATAACGATCTGCATAACCATCTACGGTTACCCCATCCACCTGTTCTCACGTTCGTAACTTTAGCATCCTTACAGACAACAAACCATTCTCACTGTCGTCATCATCCTCACCCTAGTGACCCCTAGTGACCCTTCCCCATCCTCACATCATCCACAGTCCACACATCTTCTCCCAGTGTCCCTGATCAGTCCTTCTTACAACCTATTCTGTCCCAAACCCGACCCTATCTACACTAATCGTAGCCTATGCTTACCTACTCAATGTACTCCATCGTGTCCTAAACCATACTTCTCAGCATCACCCTATCCTGCATCTAACCATTTCCATTCTCTGTATCTTTACCTAGAGCTACTCTCTCACCCCCCTCCGTTCTAGTTGCAACCATCCATCCTTACCCCAAACCCACTCCTATCTATTCTATTCTTTCAAAATTCATGCTGCTTCCTTACCTACATTACCTTACTCTACACCACCCTCACCGGCTGTCTTCACCTGAACATTCATCACCTTAAGGCTTAGTCATAAACCATCCTCACCATCATTACCTTTGCCTTCTGACCCCTCCTTACAACCATCCATCCTTACCCAACCCACCCTATCTATTCTAATTCCTGTCCCTTCCTTACCTACCTTACCACCCTCGCCAGCTATCTTCACCTGAACATTCATCACTTCAATTCATAAGCCATCCTCACCATCTTTACCCACACAATAATCCATCCTCATCTGAACCATTTTCTCAGCCTCACCCTATCCTGCATCTAACTCATCTCATCCTCTGTATCTTTACCTCTACTCTCTGACCCCCCACCCTCCGCACTAGTTGCAACCATCCATCCTTACCCCAACCCACTCCTATCCACTCCATTCTTTCGTGCCCCTTCCTTACCTACGGCTACCTTACCCTACTTTACACCACCCTCACCGGCTGTCTTCACCTGAACATTCATCACCTTAAGGCTTAGTCTTAAACCATCCTCACCATCATTACCTTTGCCTTCTGACCCCTCCTTACAACCATCCATCCTTACCCAACCCACCCTATCTATTCTAATTCCTGCCCCTTCCTTACCTACCTTACCATACTCTACACCACCCCGCCAGCTATTTTCACCTGAACATTCATCACCTCAATTCATAAGCCATCCTCACCATCTTTACCCACACCCTAATCCATCCTCACCTGAACCATTTTCTCAGCCTCACCCTAAACATTCCACTGATAATAATTCGTTTTTTACTCGAAAATTGAATAGGCTTTTTCGGTCCTGCGACCTGTAGTTACAAGCCTGAATATTGAGAACATAAATATGATTTTATGTCTTGTTCTCTTACGGAAATTAGGAACAAAATACGTCATGTTGCTGGTTTATCACGTTCTATACGATACATAAAACATTTTGTATGTATTTGTCACGTTTAGAGAATAAACAGTAGCTGGTTGAATTACTTGCAGAAACAACAAACATTTTAATCACACTTTAAGCCTTCTGTAAACAGATGGTAATTTTTAAAAATGTTTAACTATAGTACAGGAGAGATGAGTGTTGAAAACAACAGACACATTCGTTTTGGACATATCTGTTACACTAATCCCATGCGCAGACAGAGAACTGAACACGGAAATCTATATGGGGACTACGTCAATTGTTGCCATACACCACTGCAGCAACGGAGCTTACTCCGTTCGTGTACTCAAAGCTGCCATTCCTCAACTCTTATTGCATATAAGTGAATCAGTCCCACATTACCAAATGTAATTTACTCTCAGCTGGAAAATATGGCAATGTGAAATTTTTTGATGAAGATTTTTTTCCAACCGCACTTACCAGTACTGCTTGTGTTCTCTTATAAAACAAACACATGATAATCGCATTTACCAGTTGGCGACAATGGACACTGGCAAGCCTTGTATTATTTCATATTTATTATAAATGTGTTTATAATTTAAAATTTATTTATTTATTATTTATTTGTTAATTATAATTAATTTATTTATTTATAACTGTCGAGTTCGAACCTGCGCAATACACGTATTGGAAGGTATTCGCTCAACCATACGAGAATTGTGACATGAAGTTAAGTCAAAGGCGATTTTTTCTTTCGTATTGCTTGAAAAGGGGTTTGATGAATTTCAGTGCTAAAATCACCTTTTCCATCAGTTGTCTCATAGCCTTCAGGTTCAATCCGTAAACTCGATCCTTTAGACATGATCCTTTAATGCAACAAATATTGAAATAAATCTCCTGCCAGGAAATGATGAACATTCATCAACCACATGCGTGGCATATTGTTGGCAAACAATCCCTAGTGGATTTCTTCGCCAGACAAATACACCTGTTTCTTCTCCAAGAATTTCAAGACAGCTGAAAATATGGACGGTTTGTACGATTGTACAATTTGCTCTCTTTGTGCAATGGACAAGTAATACCGGGGTCGATAGAGGCAGTACAGCAAATGAACCTTTAGGACATGACATTTTTGTCATACGGATGTTAGAGAGCATCTGAAAATTTCACATGTAGCAAACGATTGCACCGCCGTATGTAACCTTGCCCTTGACGCGCTTGTTATAAATGTCTGTTACAATTAGCCACTGTAGTAGATTTAAAGGTAATATGGACAAGGTTGGGGTTAGTCTAATTTGGGCTGACACTACTTCTATGAATCAGTAAACTATGCAAGGATTCTCCTGTGAAATCTTGCTGGTAAAACGTTGGACTCATTCTAATAATAAACAATGACAGATTCACTCGTGCACGGAACCTGCTGTGTGGCTCTGCTATGGGGCTTGTTTATCGTCCGCCGGAAAAAATTTAAGATACTCTATGTTTCTGCTGATTTTCCTTAAGTATACAACATTGAAGCAGATAAATCCCCTGAGGGTGGGAGATTCCATCTGCTACTGTATGTTTGGTATATATTTCAACTCGATTTGGTTCTTGAGCGCATTTTCAAGATGTTTCCCAATCATGTCGACTAATTTTAACTGGAGCTCACGTGTACCCAGGTACTCAGGAGGTCTTAAATAGTAGTAGATCATGATATTGCCGATATTGATCGATCATCATCAATCAATTGAAGTCAATCATTCTTGAAAAATGAATAACACTACAATAGTAGGCGCACGTAAACGCGTAATGAAATATTGTGTATTTTCTTTTGTTTTTCTACATGTAATGCATGATCAAATGTCCAAATCTTAGGTTTATAGTGAGCAAACCAAATTTCCAGTGATGGACAGTAAAATCGAATCTGAATCTGAATCTGAATTTTTTGCTGGAAGAAAAGCGTTTTAATACTTCATATCCAATATAATGTACATGATATAACTGTAAATTCACTTTTCTGTTTTACTGCATATATCTCTGTCTCCCTCTTATTAGCTCAGTTATGTGTTATGTTTAGTGACGTGTTGGTTTGTGGACGTGCTGTTTTCCACGAAATTGTTACTACTCACTTATGGAAATCGTGATGAAAGTCAGACAGACATGTTTTCTTTGTGGTGTTTAAACACCCTCTGAATTACGCATCAAAAACACACGCTTTCATCAGCTGAAGACAAGTGAAAAGAGCGATTGAGAAACGCCGCCGTGATCTAGAGAAGGAATCCTACGACACAGCGGGCGAATCCGGGCATGGAAATGCCAGTTTAATAGACAGCATTGTGTGCATGATTACATGTTGTTTTAGAATCAGACCGGCTGATTGCAATTAAAGATTGGCTTTGGAAATATTAGAAACAATTTTTATACGGTTTTTCACTGTCGTTCGCCACGAATTGTGGGCTGCTTACGCGGTTAACTCCTGAGGTAAAACAAACAGTTTGGGTTGCTACCTGATTTGTAAGACAGGACTATATTATACGACAAAATGTATCTTTGATATAGTCGTGTTTTTCATTATTTTATAATAAATTAAGATTGAAGAATCATAATAAATGTTTTACTTTCTTGAAAGAGGGCTTAAACGAAATAAAACAGGTTGGTTGATGTAGAATTAATTGCCTGGTTTAGCAATGCATAAACAAACGATTATATGAAAGATGCGTGTATTCGGGATGTTTCTAACCTGTTTCTTGATTGATGAGTAGTAGGGTGCCATTATTGTCCATCTTGGAGTGAAATGTTTTCATTCGTTAATTTGGCTCTTTCATAAGGAGTACTGAATGGAATACTTGTCAATAAATCTCCTTTTGTAGAGCGAAATGGTTTGCAAGTTTATTGCAACACAAACATACAAACGTACGAATTTTTTAAAGAGTTAAATAAACCCGTGTTTTTTCCCCCCCTTTTCGCGCAACGTCCACATTTTGTCAAGGGTTACGCGATTTTTGTTGTATGATTGTAAATACATGTCTACAGTTTAATCACATCTCGTAACAATTTCCTCTGTTTTATTTTCTTTGTATAAATTAGGCTCAATCGATCTGGATTGAACTGGATGGGCTATTTCATATGAAGAAGGAGCCTTAGTTCCCCTCTCGAAACCACATTGCTAATCGCCACAAGAATGCAGAGAGAGAGGCGCGTCAGTGATTGCGAAACTCTTCGACTACAGCCGGGGCGATCCAGACTAGAGCGTTCATGAACATCGAGAACGGGCCACGCCTATGCTAGGCAATGAGGTCATCATGTCGGGTATGCCCACTTCCGCCCACAAAAGTAAGAGATGGACTTGCGATTCTCCTACATTCGCTTGCACACAATCACAGACAATTATGAGAGGGACCGCTGCTGCTAATAAATTCCTTGGGCAGTTAATATTGAACAATAACGGGGGACTGCCGTTAAATTTTCATTACACTGGACTCCGAATAACAATGTTGAATGTTAGCAGTGGACCGAGGCCGATATGTTTCCGGCGGCAGTGTGGGCAAGCGCGGAGCCGTCACGGTGGCGGGGTTCGTGATCAAAGCAAGGAATCCCAGACAATCTCCTCGCATTTCAGATTGCATGTAGGCTTACCGACAGCATGGCCCATGGCGCCCCATCGGGGGCATCCGCCATGGCGATCAAGTCCAAAACCATGATGCGCCGTTCCAACACCAACCACCACCATCCACAGCATCCACCTCATGTTCACGACCTCTTTTACAGTGAACTTTTAACTATCCGCTCCCATGGATCACCACCAAGCAGCAGCCACCGTTCGTTGCATGCGCCACGCCGCCAACTCGCAGCGGGCACTCTGGCCGATTATTGCCATCGGAATGGGAGGGCTCCGCCATCACTTGAGACCGCCGCCGCCGCCGTATCAAGTGGCCGTAG
>JZLH01S0178975.1:20209-31548 GCA_001188425.1 Eucidaris tribuloides | reverse complement strand
TTTCCTCCCCTAAAAACTTTTAGTATTTAATTTTGTTAAATATTCATTATCGGTAAGAAAATAAAATCTTGAAAGCCGCCAACTTTTACATACAATCTAAAAAGACACCTAGATTTATCCCCCTCCTTCCCCCCCCCCCCCGCCCCCCGTTCTTTCTTATTCTTCTTTTCCTCTTCTCTCTCTTCCCAGTCCCGCCCCCCCTTTCTTCTTCTTTTTCCCCCCTTGGCTTTTATTAGGGCCAATCCCGGGGGCCTTCATAAGTCACGCATTTGGGATTCGTTGTGAGACTATTATGCCGGAACTTTCACCAAATACATGCTAATGTCAGAGCTTTTGTGGGGACTTTGTACTATAGGTCTTGGGTTACATGCGCATGGAATTGATCAGAAATTCAAAATTTCACCAAGCCATAAAGAGGCCAAAGTTGATCTGAATAATACTAATTATTTTTTGTGTAAAATTTTACTAAATCTCTATTATTTTGATTTATTTCTTGGTAATTTTAATTAATTTTTTAATGTGTTGTTTTTTTATACTTCTGGTAATAAAGATGAAGCAAATTTAGTGTTGTATTTTTTTAGTAAACAGCGAAAATTCAGAGAAAATTATGAAAATTAACAGTAATGAAGTTTAATTATTTAATGGTTTGTTCCAGTTAACCCCAACTGGATCGCGGCCCCCCCCCTCTTTTTCTTCCGCTTTTTCATGGAAACTTTAAGGGTTGCTGTTGTGCTCTCTCAGAACCACGTATAAGAAATGGTTGTATGACGTCGAAATCAAAACAATTGTTGTAGGTAAGTTATGCCCACATTTTTGATTTTTCAACTTTAATATTTATGTTTACATTTTTATTTTTATACTGTTTGACTAATTCTTATCTCATAGATGTGAGGACAATCGCAGATTATTCAAATGGTTTTTGATTACACGAATCTGACTTTTTTTTTTTTTTTCAACTTTTTTTTTTTTTTTTATTTTTTTTTTTTTTTTTTTTTTTTTTTTTTTTTTTTTTTATTTCTTTTTTTTTTTTTTTTTTTTTCGTCACTTTTACTTGCCTTGTCGAACATACTTTTTTTCCTTTTTTAGTGATCGTGATTATGTTGTTTTGATCACTTGTCTGTTATTTTCTTGTATTGTACTGTTTTGCAGTGTCATTTGTTGCTAATCTCATTCGCGAATCTGGATGCATACGCTGCCTGGACCGGCCGGTATAGATGCAGCGGATCTGATCGTTGGATGTTTAATCCACCGCATTTCTTAGCATCTGGCGTTACTAATTTTGTTTTATGTTGTGGTATTGTGCCTGCAAAATTATTTAGACCAGCTCGTGACAAACGAAACAAAAAAGTGAAATTGTTAGATCAAACGTTAGTTGATAATTTTATTTGCATTCTCTTAATCAGAAATAACAAAACATCTGTTGCATTTTTCTTTATAGGGTTTTACATACTTAAAAATTATTGTTTATATCATTGTTACTATTTTCGATTTTATTATTTAATATTTCAACAAATAGTGATCATACATAATATTTCAACAAAATCAACATAATTATATATCACATACATATATTTTTTCAATAAAATACAACATGCTCATATTATTTACTGATTCGTTTGATTATGCAGTCTTTATTTTTTTCCAGAGATCACATCTTCTGAGCATATATTCATTTTTTTGATGAGTTATTTGTGGCTAAAAAAAAAAAACATGTGAGCTTTTTTTATGATTTCTTTTGTTTTATTCTTTACTTTCATCTTTTTTTTGTTTGTCAAAATCAATCAATCCTGATTGAGATATTTTTTTTAGGGTTTTTCTGTCTTTATTGTTCCTTATTCTTCTTGCTATTGTGTTTTTACATATGTTTAATGCACAATCCTATTGTGCTGTTTTTCCACAAGTCTCAATTAATGGTCTTGGTCTCTCATTACTTTTCAACAATCGCCGAATGTGATATCTGGGTAAAAGTGGCATTGAATCTTGGTAATATCAAATTAAAAAGCTTATCCTTTGCTCATCTTTTCCCAAAAGGTTAGTGTGTGTGTTTGGATATAATGGACGTGTTCAGCACCGAGAAAAACAACAAACTTCTCTGCCCATCATTTCCACAGCTATTTGTGATCCAAGTTGTGTCCTTGTTTTGTTATTACTATGAGAAATATTTCAAACATGGGAATCCCCATGTACACTTTGTTTTTTCATATCCAGCAGGATAATGCCGCCAGGGTTCCTGGTTGTTTTTTTGAGAAACCGTCAAACTTCAGTGCTTATATTTTTGTCTGTTGTTTGATGTTTGAGATATTTGTTTACGGTATTGATTATTTTGTTGCGTTCCACGAACCATGACATCTCCAAACTCAAGCGGAATCGGAGAGTAAACTAGTCTTTTTGTCATAAACGCCTATGATTATTTTCTTGCCGACATTTGTGACATGCTGTTCAGCGTTAACTTTATATTTTTTACGGTTTTTCTGTTTTTGATGAAATTTAATGATTATTATTTTTTTATCATATTATATTCATCACGTAATAAATTCAATTTATGCTTTATTATTTCTTAATTGTATAGTGTTTATCGTCAACTAGATAGCACGATGTCAATAAAATAATGACCCTCAGAATACCATAACTGCATTAATTATTTTGCAAGCTTCATTCAACTGCACTGTTTTTAGTTTGGTCCGTTTTTAATTCTTATGTTATTTATTTTGGTGTAGTGTGTTTTTCTTTTTAGTCTTTTTTATTAATTCTCTATCTTAGTTATAGGAGTATTGAAAATGTTTATTTAAGTTGATATAACCAATGATTTTCATTATTTAATGACAGACGCTGTGTTTTGATTATACAATGATTTTCTACCACTTAATAAATATGGCATAGATCTTAAGAATTTTCATGATACTTACGACATGGTTTGGGATAATTGTTTTTGTTTCAATTGAAATATTGTTAACCATTTTTTATAGTTGATGTATGAAGGTTTCTTTTGTATTGTTACTAATTTTGTCGCGTTGTATTCTGACTTTTGTGGTTTCTTGAAATGGCACGTGCATAGTGTAACTGTAAGGTGCGGTCTGATTATATGACTGGTCCGGATGCTGTCTTATTTTGTCACTGGCAGGTTACATGTCAGTGGTTTTCGTGAAACGCATTATGGAGATGTCCGAAGTTTTTTTTATGAATTTGTGTTTTTTGTGAACCGTTGGCCCTGTGGGGTCTCAAAGTACTTGCTTCTGTGTTTATTAGTCATGAAGTCTGGCCAGTGTGAACACGTTGGTACCGTTGTTGTTACATTTCTGCTTGATCCCATAGGTAAAATTATTATTAGAAAAAGACCCTAAATTTATTTTTTGTGGAATATCTTTTGATAGAACATTGGTTAGTTCCCAAAGTTTGAAACATGCCTTCCTCAGTACATTTTTATAACAAAATGCAAACAAAATCAATCTGTAATGCTTACAAAAATTGTGAATTTGAATTTAATTCTTTTTTTCAGACACCCTTTTTTGATTTATCATTTGATCAGTTTAGTTTTGATGGTTATCTTTTTTTTAATATGCTAATTTGTGACTAGATTAATTCCAAATTGTCATAGCTCTATCGTTAGGGTGGACATCCAAGTTGTAAGCCCAGTTTGTGAGTAATTTTTTATTTGTGAGTGTTTTTTTACAGCATTACATTCATTGTTGGATTTACGTCGTGAACTTTCAAAAATGAGATAATTTGTGTGTTTATATAAAGGGTATTATGTTACCTGTTTGTGTAATTGTTCTCAAAAACTTCTAGTTTATGTGATTTATTTTCTGCAAAGGCCAAAGATGATTTATATACTGATTATTTGAAATTTTGCCGTTCGTTAGGACAAGGTTTACCCTGCCTCAATTGGTTTTTAATAAGCAGAAGCAGATGAGGAGAACATATTAACGAAATTTGCAAATTCATTATAAGAATTTGATTTCAGTTTATATGTTTAAAATTTGTTAACTTTATAAAATTTCGTGACGTCACATGCGAGCAGTCCAATATGTCTTGTTTACAGTTAAATACTCCATTAAAAGTCATTTTCTCAGGACATTTTTAGAAATTTTTATTTTTTTTTTTTTTTGTTTTTTTTGATTTTTTTCAATTACTTGATCATTTCGGAACTTGTTTTTTTCTACACATGCTCTATGAAAACCCAATTCTTAACTTAGCTTTGTATTTTGCTGTTTGCCATTTTTATGTATGAATATGATTTTCGGCCGATTCCACCCCACCCCCCCCCCAATCTTTAAGCAAGGTTCACCTGATGTCAAGTTGTTTAATAAAAGCGAAATGTGGTGTGCCTATATAAGTGGAAAGGTTGTAGTGATTTGTTTATTTAGTTCATGAGTTTCAAATGTTCTGTGACTGTTATCATGCTTGCATTATTACTGATGTATTTTGTTATATTGTATTTCCATAAAGTGCCATTTTCTCGAAATTTGAAAATGATTTTACCTGTGCTGTCAATATATTGATCAGACATTATTTTGTTTCCAAGCTTCTATGGAAATAACATTTCAGTATATGAACATTTAAAATGAAATTTATGAAGTTATATTACATAAAATATGGGGAGCTGCTCGCATGGGAACGATACAAACTGAAACTTTGAAACTGTATATTTTCTTTTTTTTTCTTGATGGTTTTCGCCAAATTTCATAATGTGTTTCTCTCATTGTTCTGTATTAATATTTTTGTTGTTTTGTCTAGTTTTGTGGAATTGCTTTTTATATCTTGTTACTTGGAGCATTCTTTTTTATTTGGCTTAGATAGATTTGTGTGGTTTTCTCTTTCTTTTTGTTTTGCCACTTAATGTAATTTTAATTATGATTTATATTTTAGTCGCAAGGCCCTTTTTCATGTGGATTATACGTGTTTTTTTAGACTGTGTCTGTATTTTTAAATTTGGATGTTGTATTCTTGTGTTGCATTTATGTTATCGATAGCAACTGTGTTTGGTATCTTTTTGGACTTTTTTTTTTACTGTTCTAATTCTACAGGTGACATTAAATTGTTTGTGTACTTATGGTTTTATTGTTTTTTATTTTCATTGTCCTAGCTTACGTACATATGAGTATTGTTGTTCTAGAAGCTTCTTGTTTTTTGTCTTTTCAATGTGTAAAAACACGGATTTTAGTTCCTATGTTTAACTACATGTAAGAAAGTTTTTTGTGCATTAATTTTTTCTGGCAATTGCAGTGTTGTCTCTCCATGACGTTGGTAAAAAAGTTAATAAAGACAGGCAGTAAATATTTAATTTTTTTTTTTAAATATTTAAATCCTTTTTTTTTTTTTTTATTTTATTTTTTATGAACATATCTTTTAATATTCCTTTTATTTATTGTCTCAGTTTGTTTTTGTTTAATATTTTGTGTGTAATGGATAGGGGTGTTTTATTTGTTATTCTTAACAGAATATAGTCAAAAAATTGCATTAACATGTCTTGTTTTTATTTTATTATCATTTTTTTTTTATTTTGTTTGACATACTGGGAGAAACTGCTTCGTATACAGGAGATCTGTGTCTCAACGATT
Source organism: Eucidaris tribuloides (assembly GCA_001188425.1). Lineage (NCBI taxonomy): Eukaryota > Metazoa > Echinodermata > Echinoidea > Cidaroida > Cidaridae > Eucidaris > Eucidaris tribuloides. The sequence continues at coordinate 25,990 of JZLH01S0178975.1, read as the reverse complement.
TTCATGTTTTGATATTGTACTTATGTTGTCTTATTTTTTGTACTTTATTTTATCTTTATTTTTTTTATCTGTTTTCTTATTTTAGGTATATCCAGTTCATTTTCATTTGTTAAGATTTAGGCATTGTTTTCTCTTTTTTTGTTTGCCATTTTGTTTTTTAGTATTGTGAACTGAATAAGTAATGCAATTTTGTAATGGATTCATACCTCGGACCTAAAGAATTTTATTTTCTTATTATATTTTATTTGAAATGACCATATTTGAGATGCACATTAATAGGCTTATTTATTCTTACCTGGACAAATTACCATATTTTAGACACCCCCCATATTTTTTAAATCTTTTTTTCATGCACTTCTTTTTTCGGGTTAATCAGTGTGGTCTATAGTTATTTTTCATTCTGTTTGCTTGCGTTCAGTTTAAAGATGTTTCTTGGTCGATTTCATTTTCTGTAATACATAAAAGCAACTTATGCTTCATTCGAAACTTCTTAGCTCATTGTCGATTGCTTACTTCTACTATGGGCTAGGCTATGCTCTCTCTTCCCTTTCTTTTAAATTATTTTCTTTTTGTGTTTTGGTTTCTTTATCTTTGTTATTTTTTTTTTTTTTTCCATTTTCAAACTTTGAGAAAATGAAACTTGAAATAATGTGATAGGGAACTTGAGGTCATTTCGAAAAATATCTTATGATATGGGTTTTTCTTTTTTTTTTCCTTGTTATTTTTTTTTTTCTATTCATGCGCAAGGCGTTCTGATCGACAGTGGTTTTTTTTCACAGTGTGGTGATGATTTTTTTTTTTTTTTTTTTTTTTTTTTGTTTTTTTTTTTTTTTTTTTTTTCTTTTTTTTTTTTTTTTTTTTTTTTTTTTTTTTTTTTTTCTGCTTTTTTTTTTTTTTTTTTTGTTGTCAACAATTATATGCATTTTTTAATGATCCGCCATGATGAATGCAGTTTCGTACCAAGTGTTATTTATTTCTTTTTTGTACTGCGGAATGCGATGTGCGCGCGCGAGATGTGAATTCAATTTCATGCGAAAAAAAATCTGCGATAATTTTATATGAAATCTGACGATATCGACGGCATCTTTCTATTTAGGTGAATTAAGACCACCAATTGTTGTGAAGAATATCCTGTTTGTTTATTCCATTCGTAAAGTGCACACGTAGATTTTAAAGTGATTTTGTGCACAATTTGACAATGTTTTCTTTGGCTTTTTTACATGTTTTCTCTTTCCGTTTTGTTTTTTATGTATGGTTTACCAGTTTTTTGCGTTGCAAACTGTGTAAATCTAGGATGGCTGTGTGCGAACAAACACAAGTCAGCCGTTGCTTTAGCGAAGCTGCGCAATCGAAAGTTTATTCAGTTTAATTATCTTTACAGAAGGTCAATCATTCACTTTTCATTTTTTTTTAAATGCAATCATTGATGACCAAGTACAGAACATTACCTCAATTTTTTCGATTAATTTCAGTCGCCACTTGTAGCTTTTCGCCGTACAAACTCATTTGCGCTAAGGACAAATGTTATCGATAGCGCTAGCTACTATCTGGATGTGTGTATCTTGTGTGTAAGGCATTGGCCAATATATTCAAAGAAGTTTTGTAGCTAGTTCGCTAGATCAAATCGCAACTGATATTGATTATGCCGGATTCTAGTATTTGTTGAAATGGATAGTTTCTAGTCTAATGATAATCTAGTCACAAAAATAGTGACTAGAAAATCTAGTCAATCTGACTAGATATTTTTATGATGTGTGGACGTAGATTTCAAGCGAATATTGTCATGTATGCGAGCATTTTCTGATTTGGTCGATTCGACTTTTGCATTGTTATTGTGGTCTTCTACCAATTTAATGCGGGGATTGCATCATGACAGTTCCATGAGAGATTATCGAAAAGCAATTAACAAAAGGGCGTGATGAAATATCCTGATGAACGAAAATATGTTTCATGATTTATCTTTGTGCATGGGATTTTATGCTTATCATTTATGTAGATATCCGTGTTTTTTTTTCTTCATTTGATCATTCTTGTCCGTCGTTCCTCATGCACAACGTTTTCATTTCCATCTTCATCTTTAGAACACAAGATTGGATTCAGACCAAACTTGGTAGGAATGATCCTGAGAGGTATGACAGAGGTGGAGGGGGGGGGGGGGCTGGGATGGATTTCACATTCCTAACTTCTTCTTTAAAACAAAAGATGGGATTTTGACCAAATTTGGCAGGAATGATTTTTAGGGGACGTGCATGGATTTAAGGTTCCTTAATGGTAGACCCTACATCTGAGCGTCTAAGGACCTGCAGGGGCAGGGCCCCAAAGACCTAAACTACTCGAGTACTGCCTGAATATGTAACATGGGGGGGGGGGGGGGCGAAGAAAACGGGCAACAACAAAGGAAAACAAAAGAAGACAGAAATAGAAGAAATCAAAGAAAGGGGGGATATGTGTTTGCAGTACTTTTTGGAAGAACTCATTCCTCGTCATTCCTTCTCGCTTTCTCAAAAAATTCATTTTCATGTATGGGGGTTGCTGTAAAATTAAGCTGGACGGCTCTTCATCCACCCTCGCTGAAAGGGGCCCTGGCTTAAACAAACGAAATATTTTGTCACCATGGATCTTTAATGATGGAGCGAGATGTAGGAAGGAAACTCAATAAAACAATATAATCATTTACGATTTGTTTTAATTTCCTGAACGGTAGGGTATAGGCTACATACAAATGATATTGACCCATTGTTTATGGCTGACATGAAATGAGCCAAAGTTCAGAGATTTGACTGACTATAGAGCTACCGGTTTTATCAGCCATGTGTCTGTACAAGAGTCTCCTCTGTTTGTATGGATATAATTATAGGAGCGTCGCTAGAACTCTTTCAAGGGGGGGGGGGTACCCGACAGAATCCTTCGTGTATACCGATGGGCGACAAATCAACAAGCATAAAAAAGTCATCCATAATTTTACCGCCCCCAGGATCGACGCCTGCGAAACATAACTGAATATCAGTCGTCGTTGGGGAGGGGTGTGCCTTCCTTCTCTTTTGTAAATTTTTGCCTATCTAAGATGGCTAAGATGCAAAATGGTGGACTTCCGACTTTCTGGCATAAATTTGTTGTCATCTGGATAACGGTTTTTTATATAAAAAAAAACCAACTGACCATTCGGTTGGAATAGGTTAAACACCAATGAAAATGAAGTTTCAAACTTGAAAAGCACATTTCCAGACCCTTACTTCGTAGGCCGACTGATCGAGAGAGAGACAAGTGAAGCCAAACAAGGGCGTTGATCCTATTTTTTTTTTTTGGATGGGGAGGGGGGTTGGCAAAAAGTTGGAAAAAATGTCAAAAATGTCGGTGCAAAATTGAAATTTAACATTTGGTGCCCCGAGCGCGCCGAAAATGTGAAAATTGCGTATGTTTAATTATAGTTTTTATGTTAATTTTAAAGGGACTGAATCGTGGCCATCGACCGGCCTGATGAGAACAAAACTCAGAGCCGTCACCCTGTTCGCTAGCTCCGTTTCGAGTTACATACTGTATACGCGGTGGAGTGTTTATTTCGTTGCAGTACTCAGCGGACCGCGATGGATGCGCACGCTAATACGAAAGAGCCCGAACAATCAATTCGGCACGTTTCGGTAAATTTGGTAGGACCTCCACTCAGTTTGCTGCTTCTCATTGGCCGTACTGAATACACGATCTACCAGTGCGCTGGTGCGTGCATCGAACTGGTTTCGCAACACATCAACACCCACGCGTGCATACCTTTAAGGTTAATGGTTTTGTAGTGCTTTGCACTGCTTTTAAACATATTTAGCATTACGTTTTAGGAATATTTCGAGTTTTCAAAAATTATTTTCAATGGCGTGGCGACTACCCCCCCCCCCACCCACCCACTAGGATCAATGTCCCTGGATTCAAATGCCCGCTCAGTCCCAATTTTCACACTATCATAAATGTCACTTATTTCAGATAAGATGATAATGATATTTAACATCACATTGTTTCACTCACAGTGTGACGGTCCATAATATACACAAAGCGACTACTGTATTATGCTCTGGGGACTGAAAATGTAAAATTGTTACAGAGTTGAGTACAAAATTATCCTGTGGCTGACAAGCTGAAATTTTTTTATTGTAGGGCTGTCACGCAGTGAAAATGAATCAATCCCCCATTAAAATGTCATAAAATGCCGCTAAGCTAGATTAAGATAGCATAGTATTTAACAGAACATTATTTAATTTTCACAGTGTGACAAGTTTACAATAAATCTTTTCAGCTTTTCAATTATGGGCTGATTTTGTATTCAAGACTTTGACATTTTTACAGTTTCAGTCTCGAGAACATAATATGTAGTCACTTTGTAGTACTGCGGGTGACATCTCTGTTGACATAGAAAGCATAAAACTGATAAGTGCTTTAGGGGACCCGCAAATTTTACAGAATACAACACACGACCATTTTCATTTGATTCTATGATAAATCAAGTTTCCAATGATTGATATGGCTTTCCGCAGATGATGAGATATGACGTCATGATCATAAAATTCTCATTTTTGAAGTACAGAAAAAGTACAACGTGCATTTTCCCAAAATTTCGTAATGGAATCGCCTGAATACTTTCAACTTTTGTGAGCTGAATATTTACAAAAATCTTTACATAATGTTTATAAGTAATTAATAAAACATTTCATTTTGTTTTGATATGACTGTCACAACAGCAAAAAACAAAACAAAACAAATAACTGATGCATTATACCTGTTAGTATGCGTGTGTGTAACGTTGTGCAACAAAATTATGCATGGGTAGCTGCCAACTGGGACATCATAATTTACAATTTACCCTAAACACTTTCTGAGGCTATCCGCGATCATACAAAGTAAGACATGTGGATTTGACTTTATTTTTACAATTATTCTGTTCTGAGCAATTCTATATTCACACTTCTGCTTAATCGATGGTATACCGCATTTTCAAAACTAGCGAAATGCTGCAGATTTATGTGGACTCGGGATGAACTCGGAGCCGAGTCTACCTTGAGTCCTCAACATCCGAGTCCGAGTCGTAGTCCCTAAAGTTCTCGAGTTCGTCCTCGAGTCCTATTCAGCCCTGCAAGTATCCTGTTTTCTAATAGATCTTATTTACTTACTTATTATTTATTTCGTTTTATTTCAACAGGGTAGTCTCTTCAAGACCAAGTGGTCCTGCTCTCCCAGAGAGCTGCTTCACAATAATATTCAACATTCACAATTTACAACATGCAAAAGATAAAATCAAATATGCAACCACAATTATAAATAGTTGACATAACATATAAATTGTAACAAAAAAGAAGATTATTATAAACTAGAGTATGTGATTCAGGTAAGATTACGAAATAAGTACTACTCGTATAAATGAAATTGGCTGAACAAAAGAAGAAAGAATAACAGAAAACAAGAAAAAAAGTCACACACTCAAGAAACACAACAAAAATAAGTTAAGATAATTAAATGAGAATATGGAATGAATCAAAATTGCATATATTATATCAAAGGAGAAAATGTATAGATCAAATTTGCTGTTTAGAACTTTGTAGCGATTGAGAATTTTGGATATTACCTGGTAATCCATTGAAAAATGTAGCACCCGAGAATGACAATGATCTCATTTTGTAATCGGTTTTACCATTTGGAATTGATAATGGACTGTTTACAGCATATCGTGTGATATAATACACTTGTCGTGTGATAATACACGAGATAAGGTACGTTAGGTGATAGATCATTTAAGATTTT
>JZLH01S0178975.1:7085-19035 GCA_001188425.1 Eucidaris tribuloides | reverse complement strand
GCGGCGGGAGCGCCGGGGGGGGGGGGGAGTGCCGCTATTGTTTTCAAACTAATGAAAATAATGGGGGTCTTGGTGTTTTGGAAAACTTCGGCCCCAAGATTACCTGACAAAGACATACTGAGACACCATCGCACGTAGGATTTTTTTTTTTGGCCTTTTTTTGTTTTTTTGGCAGGGATGGGTTGGCCGTGGAATAGGTTCTTGGCTCAAAAGTAGAATAAGGTACCATTTTTTTTAACAGTCTTTGATATCCGGCCGGGGCTTAAGCCCGCGACCTTCCGGTCGTTAGGGGCGGACAACACTAGCGTAGCCAAAGGGGGGGGGCAGAGGGGGCAGTTGCCCCCCAATAATGCTTTTTCGGAATTTCGTCGGTACACGAAGGACTCCGTCGGTACACGCGGACCGACAAAAAATAATTTTGTACCGACGAAATATCTGTAAAAACAACAGAAATATTGAAAGAAATTGCATTTTTTAACCCGTTGGAGACGATTTATTTTGCTAAAACACGCATTTTCCATAGACCCCAACACGAGTTAACTCGTACTCAGTCTCCAACGGGTTAAATGTATTTTTTTTTTTCAAGCTCGCTCGCTCCGCTCGCTCGCATAAGTGATTTTGTTCATGTCAGGAGTTTTTCGGTAACCAGGCAAACCGTCTTGTCATGAGTACTATGATTGATGACACTTGGTACAGTCAACTTGAGTCAAATGTATATAGGCCTACATCGAAAACGTTCCAAATCAACCGACCCGAGCATAATGATGTACCGACAAAATGTTTACAGGCCTACAACATTAAACAGTTAAAAGATTCAACATTTCAGCAACGTGTACATTTAGGAAAACATCTTGGGAAAAGAGAATAGAACGCTATTTGATACCGGGACACACTAGCTCCACCATGTAAAGTAGATGGAAATATTTTGCCCTTCGGCCCGTTCCTCGTTCACCAGCCAAACCAAAAGCCACAAATGTTCTTCCCAAGCAATGTTGAATAACAACACTTGTTGCATGATAATACTTGTGAGTCCCTATTAAATTAGAGTACTGCTGAGTGCTGATATAAATAATATCTGAAGGCTTCGTTACGGTTATAGAAATTCAACTTTCTTTGACTTGAAAATCTATTAATGTCTGAAGCGCTCGTTCGCTTCGCTCACTCGCTCATATATTACCTTTATTAGTAGAAGAAGCATCTGATATTTGTATCAGTAGCGGAGGGGTGGCCGTTAGGAGGTTTGCCCCCCCCCCCCTTTGAGTTGCCAAGTGAAAAATTCGTATAATCTTATTATGTTAGTAGATGTCAGGAAAACCAAAATGAGCCTATTGCAAAATTTGTTTAAAAAATAGTATCAAACATACGCAATTTTCACATTTCCATACAAAATTCTCAAATTTCGGCGCACTTCGCGCGGAAACATATACAGTTTTCAAATTTCTTCACGCTTCGCGCGAAAACATACACATTTTGAAAATTTTCGGCGCGCTTCGCGCGCACACATAGACAATTCTAAAATTTTCGGCGCGCTTCGCGCGCAAACAATTTTTTTAAATGTTCTCCCATCACCATTCACTCAAATCAAACCTTACAAAAAAGTTAGACCCGCCCCTGTCATCGTAAATCATTAAACTGTTATCATTACACAACACGAAAATGTCGGTACATCGGGAGTTTGTCGGTACATTCGGGTGCCTTGCCCCCCCCCCATGGCAAAAAGCTGGCTACGCTACTGGCGGACACTAGGCTATCACGCAGGAAGGAATATGATTTGGCCGAGAAATTGGTTTGCGGGGGACCTGAGAAGTTGTATTTTGCCTTTTTTTTATTTACTTGTCGCCTCATAGTTTGGCCTCGGTTTCAATGGTTACCCGTTGCCTCGTAAGATTTTAACCTGGCGCCGCCATTGATGAATGGAACTGATGAACTGATGAATCTCCACGTCACGCTATAGCTGTAACATAATTGTTTCCATAGCTGTGCATACACCAGTTTTTAATAATATCACACAGCGATTGAGAATCTTTTGCGGTAGGTCTAGGTTGTAGATTTTGCTTAGAGCATATCTGTCAGAAAATGTCGATATTTTCTCTTTTTGTTACCTGTTAATAATTATTGCCTGTGTACGATAAGACAAGCACAAACTTCATCCCAATTGAATCAATGCGATCATGATTAAATGGTATGACATTGTTAATGGATGTCTGTTAATAAAACATGTGTTTGTAAAATTTTCACTCACTTTTCTGACCAAATCGGGGTCCACCTGAAGTATAGACTGGTTTTCATTATTCAGAATTGATTCATCGGTCATATTATTTGCTTGTCACAATAAGGTTCCATAGCCATATATTGGATAACAAACGAACAATCAAACAAACAATCCATCCATCCATTAATCCATCCATCAATCAATCCATCAATCCATCAATCAATCCATCCATCCATCCATCAATCAATCAATCAATCAATCAATCAATCAATCAATCAATCAATCAATCAATCAATCAATCAATCAATCAATCAATCAATCAAAAAAAACAATTGGCCTTTATAGTACATTAGTCATAAGCAAAAGTAAGTTATGTTATAGAGCATGTAGAGTAAGAGAAAATAGTAGCAGCCAACCTTAATATTCAATTTGACCGGCGTACCGTTAAAAATAAATGCAATTGGGAAATAAATTTTCTATTATGACTGGTGAAACCCATTTTCTCATTGATTATGACTGGCTGACCTAGTGAATAGCATTCCTTTGATATCATTACGAACTCTTTTTTCTCCGCACCTGCAAAGTATTATGAATGGCCGTCCTTTTTATGAAATGATGATCAAAAACCCTTATGCAGCATGATGTCTTCGGAATCTTATGAATAATAGTCTCCAGTTTTATGAGTAGGAGCCATTTTCTTGATTGTCGGGTAGCTAATGCATTGAACGGCGAACAATATGAATAGTACATCTGATGAAAAGCGGAACCGCTGGCCAGTTTGATCTGCTAATAATATTACATAGGGCGTCTGTGCAAAAGCACACAAAAAGCAGGAAAATAAAAGAAACCTAGATTCATAGAGACATTTTCATATCTTATAGTAACAACATGTAAGGCGATATACGTATTTGTAAAGCTAAAAGATTCTCTTCTTTAATTTGATATCGGATAGAGCTTGCTATTTACGCATGACTGAGTATAGACATGTAGGAGAGGCACTATCAAAACCTATTTACACGAGCAAATCTGAAATTCAAATTGTCATGTTTGAATGCATTGAGGATATCCTTGATATTGAGACACATATAGCTAGAAAGCTTATTATAAATATTCTTTTTCATGATACCTCACATGTAACAAATACGTGATGTATGATTGAGAATGACAACATGAAAAAAAAATGCATATTTCAAGCCATGTCCCAAAATGCGTCCATATACTCCGGTTGTCTTCAGCCGGTAACCAATTACCAAGAAACTGCCTCCCCATAAGAATATAAAGCTCACTTTTCTCCTTCAGGCAAGGTATAAATTCATCCATGAATTAACCTTTCATTCATTTTCTTAGAAAACTGAAAATGTGTTTATTTTTTTTAAAATCATGCATCAACAAGCACCATTTGAATTGTCCTTTTTTCAATCATATCTTGCTAATTTTTAACATGAAAGGAGATAAAATGGATTTTTTAATGATGTATTCAATTATATCAAGCATACCCGGAATGCATTCAATCATGGCTGTTTGAGTTTCAGATTTTGCTTGCGCAAATGAGTTTTTGAAAGTGTCCGGCACTTTTTCTTTACTCAGTCATGTGCAGAGGCAGTCGGGGGGGGGGGGGGGTGATCGCCCCACCAATGAAAATATTCGGGGGCGGGCAATACATATCATTGCTACCCCCTATAATTTTGACTTGAAAAGTTCATAATGTATGGCAACTAAGGAATAGTGTTGAAAAGTTGGAATAGCACTATAAAACTTAAAATATTAAAAATTACTAATCAAAATATACAAATTCAGTGCAAATTTTCGGCGCGCATATCGCCGCAAAATTCTGTATTCGAATTTTGCGCGCAGATGCGCGCCGAAATTTTTTGACTTTTTTTCACTTTTGCCCCCCCCAATCGAAACACGTATCGGCCCCGGTCATATTATGTAAAGATAAGCTATGTAACCTAATAGGAAAAGTATGCTTTCCATATAATCATAATGTCTGAACATTATATATTCCTTACTAAGATAAAAACTTAATTCAAAATGTTTCATCAATCTGTTTTTTTTTTTCTGTTGGCACTAGTATATACTTCCTAATGTTGCCCTCAGTAAAGTAGCTTTAACAATGCTCAAACAGAAAATAAGTGCTTACACGAATGCGTGAACAAGAAAAGCCAGCGAGATGAATACCCAGTCCTTAAGGTTTCTACAAGAATTTGGTCCTAACAAAAGTAAAATACCTGATTTGGAAAGCGGGTCAATTCGTGAAAATGATGATTTAATAGTACCATTTATGCATTAGGTTTTTTAAAATAAATTTTATATCATTTCTGCTTTTAACAGCAGGAACAATTCTTTGTGGAAAATTTAATTAACAATGAGAACACACTGATTTGGATGCACGTATAAATTAGAGAGACGTGTCAAATTATCGGTGATTTTTTTTCCACCGAACTGCCACAAGAATATTTTATTTGGCAAAACTGTTGGCATTTGCATGGGTGTCTAGTAAGGTAAAGATAGTCGTATTCTACGACTTATACGTCACCAATATTGAACATTAATTATCTTATTTAGATGTTAAAATGGCCTGTCATTATGAATATCCTTCTGTCATACTTCAGAAGCCATTTTCAACTATAATTAGTCTCCACGTTAAAATGGGAAGCGTGTTTATCACGAGGAGTCGATTTGAGCGCGTATGAAGTAACCGTGTGTCCCAGTGGAAGTTAAGCCCTTCGATTAGCGAAACGTAAAACTGAATTTGGTCTCATTAATTTCCCATGATGACAGTGTATCATTCCTTTGTATCAGAAGGAAAGTGCATGGCTACTTTACTTACCCATATCAAATGGAAGGACATAAGAATGTAATTCTTAAGACTCTAACCTTTTGGGAATGCTCTGCGCGAGTGCAATATATTAATCTAATTGGCTTACGTTGGACGTCTTTATGCATGTAATATGACAACATAGATGTCATTTATCAACACTTGGGAGCAAAGGGTATACACTGTAATTTAATCTAGATATCATGGGTATTTTTTTACAAACGAGCTGCCATATGATCTCGTATTATTTAATTTAGATATATTAAGAAAAGCTTTCAACTGAAATGAACAATAAATATTACGCCATGAAAAACTTTTATTAAGTTTTCATTGTGCGACAGGTGCTAATATACGTCTCTTTTGGTTATACTAAAGACTCTGCTCAAATAAACACAGGCAGCATACGTATAGTGAAGTGCAAAAAAAAATAATGTTCTGGGTGCTTATTTCTTTGTATAACCTTCTTTCTCGTCCAATACAAGTGGAATTCTTTTGATGAGTTGGCTTAACAGGTACTTTAATATTTGTCAACATACACATGCACAAGCACACACACACACTATACACATATACAAACATATAATATACACACACACTCTCTCTCAAACATACATGTACATACATATTTGCACCTACACAATAATGCACACGTACACACACACACACACAAATATATATATATATATATATATATATATATATATATACTACACACACACACAACTAGGCACGTACACACACACTGGCACGTACACACAACATACACACACACACACACACACACACACACACACACACACACACACACACACACACACACACACACACACACACACACACACACACACACACACACACACACACACACACACACACACACACACACACACACACACACACACACACACACACACACACACACACACACACACACACACACACACACACACACATACACACACACACACACACACATTGGTAGCAAGGAGGTTTCAGGTAAGACAAATTTAATGAAAAGGATGTGAATGGGAATAATACTCCTATGGTTAGTGGCGCCATGCACTGCGTAGCTGTCGACATTTATTATTTAGAGAATTGCTCTTCACTGAATTGATTTTCACATGAATTACTTTTGCCAACAGAGAACCCCATTTTTTGTACAAATAATTTGCACCTCAAAACACCAGCATTAATTCCTTTTGGAGCCAGAGTTTTTTTTTCTCTCTTCAAATTGTTTTGCACCATAAAACACCTGCTTTTGGGATTCAAGGATTGTTTTCTCTCATAATTGCTTTGCATTATAAACGTTTCATTGCTTTTGGGAATCAAGAACTTGTTATAAATTTTGCACTTCAAATTGGTTTGCATGCTAGCGTTTGGCACCAGAGGACTGTATTTATCTCTTTAAAATTAATTTCCTCCGTATACGTAGGGCTGTTCGTCTATTCCGGTGCAGGCAACCAGAGGCGTCGATCCTGGTGTGGCAAAGGGGGAGTCGCCACCCCAATGAAAAATATTGGGGGGGGGGGAAGCAAACGTATCGATTTGCCCCCCAATAATTTTGACAACTTGAAAAATTCATTATATGTAATGAAAGGATATGTTTTAAAAGAAGTGGAAAGCACTAAAAAAATCATTAAACTTAGCATAAATATACTATTAAATAAACACCATTTCAATTTTTCGAAAATTCTATATTACAATTTGGAGAGCGAAGGGCGCCATTTTTTTTTTTTACATTTTTCCACTCCCCCCATCCGAAAAATGGATCGACCCCCCCCCCCCCACGCGTATGTGCACTAATCGTCTCACGGGGAATGTAAGCATCTCGCAGTGATAACGAATATTAAAAAAATATAATACTCTTATGCACTTTATACCTTGTAGATAGCGCAAAGAAACATAGCAAAATATGAATCATTTATAACGAGGTCCATTGCTATAACGAAATGGAAGTATTTAATAGTACATACCGGTAATGGATTCCGAGGTATTTAGGAAGTGTTCATCACCCCTTCAGGGAAATTAAATTGCCAGAATAATTTTCTTCATCATTATATCTAGAAATGTCTCCGATATACGATTATGATTATCTGTTAATTGAAATTATCCCACATTACGCATTGACATAATTCTGGATTTGCGTACTGCAAATGCAATCTTTAACCATGTTAACCCCAAATGTAAAATATGACTTCACTAATGGGACATACTGTAGAAACGCCTCACCTTGTGCACGAAGCAGAATCCTTGATAGCTACACCACACGATATTAAAGTTATATACCTATATTACTCTATACACGTATAAAATTATATGTTTATATTCTCTGTATTCATGTATCTTCAATCAATCAATCTATCTATCTATCTATCTATCTATCTATCTATCTATCTATCTATCTATCTATAACCATCTATCTTTATTATATTCATGTATGAATTGACATGTAACAATGCAATAAAAAGGTGAAGATATACTTATTTAAATATGCGAGATAAAAACACACACAGAAAGTCATTTAAAGAATCAAAGAAACGACAAGATTGTATATCAGACAATGATAATGTATATTAAAATAACAAAGATATGCATAAAACAACATTTAAATCAGACGATTATTCGAATTAGGAAAGTTTAGGTTAAAATAATGACTTTGATTTCATAATCGTTAATGAACTTCGATTAAAACAAGAAAGCACAAATATACACCACACCTAAAAATTTAAATTATAATATAATTACAGTGTATTAGGTATTTGATTCTATGTTGATGTATGAAAGCTGTAATATATAGATAAAAAATACTTATCCATATACCCCCCCCCCCGTGAAGATTGACACTGGCAATGAAGTTTACTTCGTTACAATACGGAGATCAATGCGTTTTACCAAGAAGAGAGTATTTTTTGCATACATGTCTATGTATGTATGTATGCATGTATGTATGTATGTATGTATGTATGTATGTATGTATGTATGTATGTATGTATGTATGTGTGTGTGTATGTAAGTATGTATGTAAGTATGTATCTATCTATCTATGCATCTATCTATCTATCTATCTATCTATCTATCTATCTATCTATCTATCTATCTATCTATCTATCTATCTATATATCTATATAGATAGATATAGTAAACTAGAACGCACACACATTTATACACACACACTCACACGCATAGACACATAAAATATGAAAAGAGTGATGTGAAAAGGAGACTAATTTTTCTGAATGAATCAAATTCATAATATTAAATTCTTATTCCTTTTCTAGGCTTCATGCGTAATATTTCAAAGCAAAGAAAAACATAAATAAATGAAAAAAAAATAAAATTAAATAATAATAATAATTCATCGCAACGCAGCATACTGACATTGTCATCCCGTTAACTAGTCCTTAGTCTATTCATGTCGATGTCTTGGCCTTTATTTAATGTGATAAGCGAGGGAAATGTGTGTTATTGATGTATTCTCTTTCTTATCCTAGGCTCAAATCATCATGAATGGCAGACCAAATCGATAACCGCCAATCAGAAATCACTTTATACGGAAAAGATATTTAATTATGCCCAACGACCACCAGGGTTTCCATGGTAACAATGGTCTGATTCGGTCAATTCATTTTCTTGCTGAACATTGTAATCTTATTTTACGTCCTATATTCTTGTCATAAATCATCGACTTTCACACAAGAATTTGACGCGCGCGCGCGCGCGTGTGTGTGTGTGTGTGTGTGTGTGCGCGTGCGTGTGTGTGTGTGTTTGTCTGTGTTTATGTGTGTGTGTATTGTGTGTGTATGTGTGTGTGTGTGTGTGTGTGTGTGTGTTGTGTGTGTGTGTGTGTGTGTGTGTGTGTGTGTGTGTGGTGATGTGTGTTTGTTGTTGTGTATGTGTGAGTGCTCGACGCGGGCGGCCGGTGGTCGGGCGAAACTAATAGATGGTACTGAAATACAGAAATAATATAAAATCATCTGTTTTATTAGATTCGCAATTGCATTTTTCGGTCGTTCTTTAAATTATTTCATACCGTTTTATAGGAAAGACGCCAACAGTTTGCTATTTAGTGCATTTCAATAAACATGGAACACATTCCAGTTCTTGTATTGGTGTACGCTTTTCTCTTATTGGCCTCTGGATATGATGAAAATGAGGTACTTTATAATATTGATCTCTAATGTAAGCTTCTAATTTAGAAGTGATGTCTATAGGGAAATGGAATGGCTTGATAAAAGCACTATTCGATTACCATGTGAGAAAAAAAATAACCTGAAAAGTATTGATTCATTCAAGTAGTTTGAATGTTAGTCTATTAACTCCACTGTCGAAGTTGTTATAGTGTGTGCCAGGAGAAGAAAAAAACACATACTGTTCATCTTTTGTAATGGATGGAGGATCGTCTCTAGAAGAAAAAGAATGATATTAAGATTACCATTATTTACTTAAGAAGATCTTAAGGTTCCCCTTATTTTTTTTGGGGGATATACAGGGTAACGGTTTATTGACCAAGACGTCACACACGAATACGATGTGCGACTATGTTGAATAAATTTTAAATGAAGATAGTCAACTTAGTTACATGACAGATTGTTTGATTTGCAGAGGTGACCGTTTTGTTCAGATTTGATCGCAGTGGAAGATAAGAAGTAAAATAAACTGTTCCAAAATTTTGGGGTTATACTGATTTCAAGTATGAACAGTCTAGCACCCAGGTCTTTAGACTTCTAGGACGCTCATTCGGTATATATAATTATGAACACAAATCTTTTCAATCATTCATTATCTATTAATGAACCCTGACTCTTGTGTGCTTCAACCAAAAAAAAGACCCTGTTAGACAACAACAACAAGCAGAACAACTACGAACAACAACAACAACATAAAGAACAAAACGATCACAATCTACGAAACAACAGACAGATTTACAACAACAAAACGAACAACACAACACAATCAAACGATAGGCCAGACACTGATGTAGGCAATCCTGTTATCGAGTTTCTTTTAATCAGGCATTCCATTTTCCCTTAAAAAATATGAGAAGTAGACAGGGTTGCGAGGGTTACGTGTAAAACTGTAATCAGGTAATGATTGGGAAAATCTGATTTATTGATAGACAAAAATCTGAATTCAGATTCGAATCTGGGGAATATTGTGCCTGTCTAATAGATCCTCAAGTGGCAGCGAATTTGAATATGTGGTTCCTCATTTGCTGGAATACCCCGTATTACATGTTATAAAGGGCGTCATACATTTATGAAGCTTAAAGATTGTGTCAGGGATGTGCAAGTCCATTACTTCCCTTCATTATCAATACCAAACGGTAGTTTAGTACTTACAAATGGTGTGCTGAAAGTTTGAGATCCATACGTCATGAATTTATTGTTTTATGAGAAAAACTAATAACGACATGTTACCAGAATGTTGTTTCAATTTTGCTCAAACTGCGAATTGCGGTTATTGTGTAACGTCGGAAGACCAGCGCAGCGCACTGATTGGCCAAACGGCTAACCTCCGCACGACATTTAGCTAACGGCTGATCGGACAATTTTGGAACGGCACGTGCACGTTTGACGTCGCGGATTTTTTGAAAATGCTTCCCAGTAATTTGAAAAAAGTATGCAGTTTAACCGTCCAGATTTTCACCAAAACTCAATATTTTACCCCAAGTCTCTATGAGAGGTGTTTATATCAATCTTCACATTGGATATGATTTCAGCTGATTTCATTCATTTAGATGTTTTTTTGACGTGCAAATCAATGACACAACCTTTAACCTATTGAAAGGAAGGAAAGATTGACGCATGGGATTTCCGGGTCTTATAATGTAGAATTCAGAATTATGATGCAAGACTGGTCGTTCCTTCGCATCAGAATGCCATTTGACGTTTCTATTCGTCAAGGATATGGTGAGTTCCGATTTGAAATACCATGCAGACAATATTCCAGAATAATAACGAAGAATAACGCAATTGCACATCCTAAAAGCATCAAAACGTCAAACGTTCAAGTGTTTTGATTATTTTTTGTGTGTTGGGTTTAAAATCAACTGAAAGCAACCATCCGCAGCAGTGAAGGCAATTTTACAGGTATTATCTAACAATGATCATAGTTTTAAAAACATAATAATCTCCTGTAACATAAGTGTCTCTGATGAGGTCTAAAAATAAAGCCTTAACAACATTTCAAAGCAATAATTTCGTGCTTTTAAAGAGTAAAAATCTGTGAATACCAAATTTTGCCACGTCTACTTAGCACCAGTCGTTATGTAAATCCTTGCTCAGCGCCATAGATAGTTGTGTTATAGTTTAGAGTATACACTGGATGTATACGTCACGACGATGTTCACCCATGTCTTGTTTTGTATGCCATGACTTCATTTGCCCATTCAAGCACTAGTATATAGCTCAAATATCATAGTTTGACTTTTTTTTTCAAATTGAAGCCGAACAATGAAAAGTGTCTTTAAATCACATGTATATCCTAAACATCCCATCGCACAACCTGCCCACAAATGTGCTTTTATTCCATACACAGAAACAGAACAAACGCAGATCCGCGTAAACATAAACAAATACAGCTGACACGCACACAGACAGGCACATGCACCCACCCATCTATCTATCTATCTATCTATCTATCTATCTATCTATCTATCTATCTATCTATCTATCTATCTATCTATCCATCCATCTATCTATCAATCTATCTATCTATCTATCTATCTATCTATCTATCTATCTATCTATCTATCAATCTATCTAGCTATCTTATCTGCATATACATATTTATATGTGTGTGTGTGTGGTCGGGGGGGGGGGGGGCAAGGCGAAAAAGTATACCCTCACACGGGGGAAATCGCGCCGAGGACAAAAAGTGGGAAATTGTGACTTTAAAATCCCCTCCCACACAATATT
>JZLH01S0178965.1:4085-15791 GCA_001188425.1 Eucidaris tribuloides | reverse complement strand
AGGGGGGGAGAGATCAATCACCAGAACAGCCTTTCGAAACGGAAAGTGGCTTTTTCAAACGAAATCAACGGAACACGTATTTTCCCTCAAAATGTTCACAATTTCGAAGGGAAAACCACGAAATTTGTAAGCGAAATTACAAGAATTGACCAAACAAAGTTGCTCTAAACGACAACGAAACAGTAAAACAAACTTGCAACCACCCAAACCAACGCAGCGATTGCAACAGTGGCATCGACAGTACGACGTAGTAGATGACATACGAAAACGAACACAGGGCAGTCTGGCAGGAACACACGAGTGAACTAGAAAACACACAGATCAAAACCAACAAACTGCAAGAACAACATGATCAACTATTCACACAAACTTTGTACTATCATCAATTATAAGCAACAAACTCACGCACACAAATCACTTTGATGACAACATTTTCGGAACATCGCCGAACTTTTCCAAAATAAATTCATCTCGCGATTGTACTGTTCACGAACACTGACGAACGCGTCTATTACACAGTATCCGGGCCCGGGCCGTCTGTACCAAAGACGTTATAGCGCCGCTAGCGGCTTCGCAGGCTCTAGCGATCTTCGTGTATAACAGTATCCTAGGGCCGGCAATATGAATGGGATCATATTTTGCGCATACGAATAGTGCAACACTACGAACTGCAGCATCATGATAGCGGTGGAATTCACACAGTCTTTACTGCGACCATTTACCGCTCAGTGTGGTTGTGTGGGCATCATACACAGGGAATGCATCGCAAAGAGATTAACCGAGTACTCGACTGCAATAGACCAATAATGCAGCCGCGTGCACTGACACACTGTGCACTGAAAGTGCGATTGATATGTGGACTAAGCAAGCGTGATGCGTCGTTGACGGGGTGCTGCGATGGTTGGTGGACAGAAAATGTACTAGAAAGTCGGGGAAAGTTAGAAAATGGAATAATCAAAATCTCTAAGCGTAAGGCAACCAAAATTAAGTTTAAGAGCGCTAAAACCGGATTTGTCAACAGCTATACGTATGCATGATTTCGTGCCCGACAAAATTCGTATTTTGTATTGATTTTTATGTAAACGGAATTGTCATCTTTTTCATGTATATCAAAGTCTTATGGGAACGGAATTTCGCGTTTTTTCAAGGCATGTTTTGAAACCGGGAATTAAGATTTGCTGAAACGGAAAAGGGATTTTTGAAGACGGGAAAATCACTGTCCCTATAGTACTAGACTACTGTGTTAGACTACTGTGTTTTTGAATTTTTGTCCATAGGTGGTGCAGATGTGGAATGGTCTGGGTGGTCAGGGTGTGGTGATGGGGGAGGGGTGGGTGTGGTAGGTTTAGATAACTCTCACACACCCCACTACCCCCTCACCCCATCACCCCTACACCCCACCACCAGGGTTATCACCAGCCAAAATTTAGTGCCAGCTAAATTTGACAATAATTTGAATGAAAATACTGAATCAAGTTGCAATAGTGGCATTTTGTGGCTGTTTTGAAGAACAGAAAGGTTAATTTGGCATTCTAGTGCTGGTCAGCAAGGCCTGAAATTCCCTTGAGTGCTGGCTAATTTGGCCGAGTGCTGGTTACTCCCGACCGGTGCTGACCAGTGTAGCGACATCCCTGCCCACCACCCTTACACCCCACATCCACACCACCCCCACACCCTACACCAACCACCCCCACCACTCCCACTACCGACCATCCGCTATTCCTTCACCTGATTTGGTCGTTTTTCATGTTTTGTCATTAAGATCTTTAATTTACATTTTGCAATCCCCACCTAACTCCACACAAAATCAAAGAGAGCTTGAATATTTTGTTACAATGGATAGTCAATTCCCGCACAACATAATTTTCATGTCCTTTAGAAAAGTTGGCATTTCTCACTCAAGCGTAAAATGGTTTTGGATTTTTTGGTGTCAAATGAGAGAAGAGACTTTCAGCTTTCCATATGTGAACATTTTTTTGTTCAAAATTCATGATAACCTTTATTTGGGGCCATTTCAAAAGTGTATCATTTTTTTGGGGGGGGGAGGTGGGGTGGCACTTGCTAAAGGAAAATCAAATCACTGAATTCAATTTTGCAATCTTTTGTTTTTTCACAAGTGGTGTCTTAATAGGTGCTGTTCTGACTGAATCTTATTTGTTGGAGCATGAAGCATTTCACACAGCTTAATACTAAATATTGAGTAATAGACTGGAATAATTTGTTTTATTTAATTTATATGGATTTGTCAGGATGTACAGAATTCCATACTTCTGATGACCAGACCGATAGTCTCACAAATGGAAAGGTAAGTGAAAAATTCTTGCATGGATAAATTATTTTTGTTGCCTGTCAAATTGTTTTTCACAATTAGCATGATAGAACAAACAGACAGAAACAAAAACCAGATTAAATTTGATATGAAAGAAGAATCAAAATTAATGCATGTTCAACCTGTGTGTGAATACCCCCCAAAAAGGTGAAATAATTTAATCTAAACCTTTATTGAAATATGGTCAAACCTATTCTAGCTAACACCAATGCAGATATGAAATTTGTGATCTGTCACCACAAAATGCATCATAAGTTGGAAAAATTAGATACTGTGTTTTTAATATTTCTCTTCAGTAGACTTTGCTTTAGGGCAATTCCATAAAATATGTACGTCCGACCCCCTATATGTGGGACCTTCCGGGAATGATTTTTTGTTCTTGAAGGGTTATAATGCTCTTCATTTATCATGGCTTGAGCAGTTTGTGGAAGTGAAGCATTAAAGAATGGAGAAAAATGGGGGGTAGGACGTACAAAAGTTCAATATTTTATGAAATTGACCTTTAGTGTATAATTTAAGTAGGATGACTGAAGCAAACCCATTTAGAACACCACTCAAGTTTGGACAGTCACATTTAAGGCAGAAAAACGATTTCAAAGATAGTGCTCATTCATATTTGATGTCAAGATTTGTTACATGAGGCCAAAACAACCATTGCGACTTATTTTTTTTGTGGCGTAGGTCACATTTGTACTCAAACAGAACATATGTATTTCATAATTTCCAATTTGTGTCTTGATTTTTGTGTTTTATGGCAAAATGGCAATTTCGAGAAATTTGTGTATGATTCTTAGGTTAAAATGAATGAAAATGGAACATACAGTGTGACATCACAACTGGTAATAGTTTATAGATAACTGGTGTGGATAGGTACATAATTTCCTTGTATACATGTTACTTTTTGTGCTGTTGCAGTAGCAATAGTACATCAGATCAAAAGAGCTCAACTATACAACTTATGAACTTGACTTAGAAAGTGGTCAACTGACTTCATAGATGTGATTGTGTACATTGTGTGTGATATGATATGAACACTGCGCATTAATGATTAAACAGATGACCCAGTTCTATAAAAAGATATCTACAAGGAAGAAGTAAACAACCTGGTATGCACTTCTTCCCATAACAGTTCTTGAGTGTTGACCCAACTTGAGTACAGAAATTTACAATTTAAGCTGTCAGCAAACTGGAATGTCCATCCTGACATCAGATTGTAGTTAATATTTAACAGGTGTTTACCAGTGCAGCTAGGCAAAGTTAAGAAATGGACCATTAAGAATGTGAAAACCATGGATTTGCACCTGTGTTTTTTTCTGCATTATCATTATAGCAGCCCATCCCTAGTGTCGCGTGAACATGAACAAACAATTTCAAGTTGTCAGTCTTACTGTTTATCAAATCTGGCTTTATTTCAAACCAATTACCAAAGTTTTGAATCAAGGCATTGGCAATACATGATTCAGTTCTGAAATGATTGCTTCAATAATACAATACTTTTTTTTTATATATGCAATTTCTTTGACGTGACTCGCGTGACCAGTGATAAAAAGAGATTTTGACCAGCTACTTATTATTCTAATCTGATTTTCCTATGAAACTATCACAGTGTATTTAATGATTAGTTTACTGAACTAGAAACTGAATCCTAGCTCCCAATTCATGCGTAAGTTAGATTGTGCCAAATTTCGCATTGGTTGCTGAGAAATTTGACGCCAAAGAAAATGTGACCTCGCATGTGACACAACAATGGCGGACGCTCGCGTGCACAGTTCATTTTTGTAGCTGTCATAAGCGTTCTAAGGACTTAAATTATCAATGTTATATGAATAACTATCGACTGTAATTCGATTGAATAACCTTCTTGATAAGAGTGTGGAAAATTCCAGTCTTTTTTTCAGCGACTATTTAAAACAAAAATTACACATTCTGCTAACTTCGATCGCGCCGATTACATGGTTCAAGTTCTACACCATTTGACTTGCCACAATATACCAAACTATGAAACTTCTTTCTTTTCAACTAATATGTCTTTCCAGACCTGAAATTTGCTGCTGAATTAATTCCCGCCCCCCCCCCCCGAGATTTAAACTTTTGATTTATTTCTCAAAAATGGTAGATTATATAGGTGTATGAAAACATAATTGCAAAGAATTTCATTCTTTAAACAAATTTTTACCCAAAACTATATTAGCTTGGCTTTAAGATAGAAACCTTGTATAGACACTACTTTTATTCCACATGTAGAAATTATTTTAAAACCGTAAATACATCTCCTCCAATCCTGCAGTGTCCCTTTAAGAATGAAAAAAGAAACCAAACCATCACTCTTCAGCTATAGTAATCCTCAGATGTGGAGAGATCGTGCTTCTCCGTAATCCCTCATCGGAGCGTTTTAGGCGCTAATCATTATCTGCACTGAGTGTCGGCGCTGCACTGTCGTGCCTTCATCAAAGCCCCTCAATTTCTCCATTTTATGGGCCTACTGGGGAGCGCCTACTTTGATCACATTAAATTGATAATTTAAGTAATCACCATTATTGATTGGTAATCCTTTTAATATTTATCAAAATTTCTATATGATGATCAACTTCCAGAATGAGAAAAATAATGCTGAAAAAAGTCGTATCCATTGAGTTTATCATTGGTTGTAGCATCATGTTCACAATTTTTAATTGACCATTCCAGTGCCGTATGCTTCTATATTACCAGAGAAATAGTTTCTGATTGAGTGTGAAAACTTTGGTAATCATATTTTTCCATTAATTTTAGCCACGGGCAAAAAAATAAAGAAAGAAATTGATTAAAATTTATGCAATAATGGCCTGCAGGAATGAAAGTTTTGTAAATTATGCTGGGGAAATGTCATAAGTATTGATTATATATCTCTCCTGCATGATACTGTATAGAATAACAGCAAATTTCCCTGAATTTATTTTGTTTGGGGGGGGGCAGGGAGGGGGTGCAGGGGTGTACTGAGTTAGTTTTTCTCCTTGCAGTCATTTTTTTTGACAATGACACTCTTCCATGATAAATGTGTGTTGGAGGAGGGCAGTGATCATTTAGCAAAAAAAATCTGAACTACAAAACCTACATCATCTTCCTGCTACTCTCGTTCTCTGACAAGGTCTACAAATGAAACCGCTGAAAAAAAATTGCATTTCAAATGATCATTGAAAGGCTTTTGAAAAGTGAAAAACAGTCCAGCACGCATTTCAATTCCCCCATACACTGCGTGTTATAGAATTTTTGTCAACAGGATCATTATTCATGTTGAATGATTGATCTGTACACATTTTGTTGGTGAAAAGCATATATGTTTTGTGGTTCTATGGTGTTTATTGTCGTATCAAACATTATCCATGATCAAAATATTATTATGTCAGATATCAATTTGACTATTTTAATGGCATGGGGCTTTCCATAATGTTAAAAGCAGTATATTAAGGGGGAAGGTTGAAGCACCACCCCCCACCCCAAAAAAAGGACATGGTTTAATAAGTATATTAACGGCTATTCTTAACTTATTTTTCAATAGCTTGTAGCCCCCTCTGTTCAAGATCCCCAGATCCATTGTGGGGTTGGGGGATGAGGGGGGAGGGGGCAAATGCACCGCAGGTGGTCAACTAATTTAATGAACCAGCAGTCTTTGGCGTGGCCTTGGGGATTTGTGTATGCATGTTTGTCATCTATATTGAGCCCTCACCTTTTGGGCGTGTAATCGCCAATTCCGCATGTTCGAGGATTTTTCCAGAATGTCACGCACGGTGAGCCCAGTTTGTATGTTCACCTGTTCATTTGTATCAGTGCCACACTTGCATATGCTGATGATTTGTCACGGTTTGCATTGAAATGAATCCTGCGAAAGGAATGCTAAATGCCAAGATATAAATTTACGTCTAGTATTAGGAATCGACACGGGGGAATTATAAATCTTTGTTTCGTTTGAAATAAAATTCATAGATCTTTGTACCATTTTAACTGTCTTTCAGTCCATGAGTTGATAGATTCGATTGCTACATATAGGCCAAGGTGACTTCCTGTCGTTAGAAATACATTCTTGTGTGGACAAAGGACAAACGGCAGATTTAGAGTGTTGCATGTGATTGTATCCACCGCGATAAGAAAGTGACTTTTTGTGGCGCGCCCATGATTTAGATATTGGGCTTGACATATTTGTGAACCAATTGATCTTAGCTACATATTTTGCTATGGACAGAAATCTGGGGGGGGGGGGCAAATGAGGGGCCGTTTCCCCGCCGCAACCACACACATCACATCATTGATAGGTCTGGGACACAAAACCAAATGCCCGCCCCCCCAACAATTTTGGTCTTTGACTAAATCCTGTTTTTAGGATTTAGTCAAACAGGATTTAGTCATTGAGCAATTTTCGGTAGTTTCGAGAGAAATTTGGTCATTTTTTTTCGCTTGAAGACCATCCCCGCCCCCCCCCAAACTGACTGAGTGAATTTTTGGTGCAGTCGGAACATTAGCGTTGGGAAAACCTCAGTCGAAAACTTTTTAATTCCCTGCGTGGCAAAACTATTTGTGTGTGTAAGCAAAACAGGGTGAAATATCAAAAGAAATATGGGTCTCCCCTGCATTGTTTATGGAGAACCAATTTCCCACCCATGATTTTTACTTAATTTTTACATGATACTGGCGTTGTTTCTATTATCACTCATTCAGTAGCAGCGTATTTTCATGTCTAGTCAATTTGATCGCAACCGTACAATGTCAATCAGTGCCTCTTTTGTTTTACTTTTCGCCAATGTAGATCGTGATAGGCAACAGATTACACATTGTGCAGTACCTTCAGGGCCTCGCTGAGATCAAGACAGGAAACGAAGTTGGGCTCCGCTGGGTCCATGGTGATGATGAGGATGATGAAAGAGAGACGGACCTGGAGGACTGAGGCCGGATGCTGAAGTCTTGATCCAAGATGCGCTGCGTTT
Organism: Eucidaris tribuloides; assembly: GCA_001188425.1. Taxonomy (NCBI): domain Eukaryota; kingdom Metazoa; phylum Echinodermata; class Echinoidea; order Cidaroida; family Cidaridae; genus Eucidaris; species Eucidaris tribuloides. The sequence goes on along the minus strand of JZLH01S0178965.1, from coordinate 8,507 downwards.
GGACAGTGATGACTCAGACACGGTGATGTCCCCTTGTGAACGTAAGGCATGACAAGGGGGTGATGGAATATTTTTTTTTTTTTTTTTCTTTTTTTTTCATTCTAGTGGTTTGATGATGAGTGGAAGACGCTGAGATGAGACATAGATGAAAATTGAGGTCAGATGGAGTTGGGGGAAAAGTGGATTACGGAACAACGGGATTGTGTTTTTTGATGGGATGGAGACTCGAGGAGAGGAGACCGTGACATAGTGATAGATGTAATTGATGATGAAGAGACGGAAGATGATGTGACATGAATGCATTGATAATGTATGGCTCGACTGTCGGTGTGATGACAACATGAAGTAAAGATGAGGATCTTGTGTGATGTTGATTCAGTTGATGGATTGAGAGGTGATGAGAAAAGTACGAAATGGAGTTTAACTCTTAAGGGCAATGACATGATAACGAGAAATAAAAAAATGCCTCTAGAACGCAAACTGGTTGAAAGATATACAAGATACACCAGCTGGAGTGGCCTCTCCTGGCTAGAAGGATTTGTCATGAATTTGTTTTACTTCAGGAGAATGCAAGCATGAACATACCCAGGACTGACTATCTCTTGAGCCCGAGAGAAGGCTCTGAGAGAGATAATATACCGCGTATATATGCTACACAACAAATTTGTCCTGCCAAAGGCATTCTGAATGGTAGTACTTTTAAAATTGAGTCAACTCTTGACAATGAAATGTTTCACTAGTTGAATCCTTGTCATAGTTGTTAACTCGAATCTCATAGTTTTTACCCCCAAGTGGAGGACTACCCCCAGTCTATGTCATTTTACCTTAAGAAAAGGGAAAGGAGAAATAGGAAGCGGGATAAGGAAGAGTAAGATAGGAGTGATTTGTAAAAGAATGATGTAAGGGAAAGAGGGGTTGATTGAGATGTTTCAATGGAAGAAGTCGTAGAAGGAATTTAATGTCGGCTCCATTGTAATTAATCTTGCCCTTGCATTTTTGGAGCACCAAAGCAAAATGATACTGTTTGCTCCGATACTTATTAATCAATGTCATACTTCTTAAAGGTGTATACAGAGCATATGCAACAAGAGATTTATGAACTGATTGTTATTGTAATCTTGCAATAAGGGTGTAAATTTACTTTCATTTTGTAATAAAGCAGAGTTGTAGTCTCTTCCGTGAATAACTTTGAAAGGCAGTTGCTATTAAAATAGCATATCAGTGGAAATTCTTCTATTTTTGACACTGGAATTTTCACTTTAACACTACTGATGATTATCAGGATTTTATCACGCCAGATGCAGTTAGAAGAGTACATCTGTCCGATCAATGTGTTACCAATGTTTTGTCGCTTGTTCATAAAAGTTACAGCAATTACCGCATTTGATGTTGCAATGAGAAAATGTTTGGCAGCAGCTGGAGAAGACTTCAAGACTTGTACCAGTGATGAGCAAATCTGTCAAGGAAAGCCTCTCGCAGATGTATACAAACTAAACCCACTAAATTCTGATAGATTTCTGAAATTCCAGACTGTGACGATAACTTTTGGCTAGCATAATTCTCTTTTTACAAATTTATTTTCTAATGTGAACAATTTTTTTCAAAAATCCAAACAGCGACACACTAACACAAGTTAACAACAAGTTAAAGCAAGGACTAGCAATTTTAATAAAATTCTGAGCTCCACAATGCCTCCAATGCTTCTATAGTGTCTTTGATAAGGTCTAAAAATGAAGCTCTGAAAAAAAATCATACTTAAAAGTCGACTTATTTAGGTGATTTTTGAAAGAAGCGTGGAACATTTTTAGTACTCCTCACTGCGACCCTCTTCTGCTTCTCTATTTCTCCCATAGACTGACGTGTTATAGGCCTGAATGCTGTATACTCAACCGGCCAGCGATAAATCAAGGGGTGTTATTTTTGCATGTACCATGCGCAGTGGCAGCAAAACTTTCCAAACTGTTGTAATACTAAGGATGTTTATTTGTCCATTTAGCATTATTATGTAGCTCAGAACTAATCAAAAGTTTGAACAGTTTTTAAATTGAAGTCCTACAATGTGACTTGTGATTTGATAATTTATATTATGTGAAATAATTACACTTAACAAATTCTGACATGTGTTGTATAACTGTGTGGATTTGCTTTTATGGTATTCTCAAAGTTGGTTATATATTTATTTATTTATTTTTGAATTTTCAGATGTTCAATGGGCATTTTTTCTTCTTAAAGTGAAACATTGTGATTGCTTTATGTATCTCAAAGTGGATTTTATATATTTATTTATTTTTTTTTTGAATTTCAGATGCTTCAATGGGCATTTTTTCTTCTTTAAAGTGAAACAATAATGTATGGGTTGTTCATTTATTTTTCATTTCATAAATTTTCTTCATAATGCATGATGTTGTGCAAACTGACTGACCAAATGAACAAAAATATTATTCATGGATGCTCATGTTGAAGAACACATGAGCCCGTCACAAAATAAAATGTTCACAGACTGGGCAGGGCAGAAAGTAATAACTATATGAAAAATAAAAAATCACTTCGGGATTAATTTCAGGGATGTAAACTGACATATTAATTTCATTATCATGACACGACAACATGTCATTTGTTATAGCCACTGGCTATTAACATTGCATCAGTTAAAAAAATGTGTAGCTTACAATAATCCTCCATGCTCCAGTGTGTTTGATAAGAGTTAAACATGACGCCCGAAAAAATTGTATTTCAAATGAAGATTTTAGTGCTTAAAAAGTGAAAATCTACAAACATTCCAAATTGACGCGGGATTCGCCTGCCCATTTCACTCCCATAGACTCCCATAGACTTACTTTGTGGCCGATATTAAGGCTACATGTATTTTATCATACACGGAGGAGAAATTGGTTTATTTATGCATACATGTACGCTTGCCATTGGCAGCATTACTTCCTAAACTTTTGTATTCTAAGGGTGTAATTTAGTCCATTTGAACACTGCTTATGTAATCTCAGATATAAAGTTTGAGCAATTTTTTAAATTGGAGCTCCACTAACGTTATGCCTATTACTTTAGTATATGATGACAGATTTCATAAATATGTTGTATTTTATCACATAACGCAGGTAATCACCTTTGCGGGGCATTGGTAGGAAGATTTTATTCTGTGCAGGAATGGAGATGAGCCGACCACTCCAAGTTACGAAGGCGCTGGAAATATTTTCCAACATAAACTTTATAGACCGATGACTCGGTACGGAGGCCAAGGCCGGGCCTCAACTCCATCTCTACTTCTGTGATTTTTTATTTAAAAACAGGCACATTCCTATTGTTTTTGAAATTTGTATGTAATTTTTTTTTTCGAAATGTGATTAATACTGGACGATTCCTCTTTAAAAATAAGACCAAAATAAGTTCATTAGCAGTGGAATATTGTTTTAAAGTTTTAGTTGGCTCACATTTGCCACAGTTTAAAAATGATCTGATGCTACATGTTCATGATTCGCCCATGCTACCATTGTCTTTGATAAGGTCTAAAAATGACGCCCTTTAAAAATTGTATTTTTGAAATGATTATTTAGTGGCTTTAAAAGTGAAAATCGTAAGTTGATGCAGATTCACGCTGCCCATTTTCTCCCATAGACTTACTGTGTGTCACCTAAGCTAGTTTAAACTCGCCCAAGTTTTGTTATTCCATGCATAATTGCCATTTGGCAGTGTAACTTCCCAACTTTTTTTTATTCTAGGGTGTTTATTTGTCCATATGAACACTACTATGTAGTTCAGTATATCAACATTTGACATTTTTTAAAATTGAAGCTCCACATGTTAGCCTATCCACTTTAAACGAGGGCCAGTGACCATGAAAGTCACCTTGTTATACTACTAATTTGGGTTTATGCATATAATGAGGGTGATAAAACATGGAAATACAAAAGAGCTGGGACTAGCAAAATTAACCCGGCGTTATAACAAGATTTGTTATTATCGTCGACCTGCTTTATAACAAGGTTTTTACTGTACTGTATATCATTTTATTGTTCATCCAAATCATCCACTGGATGAGAACCCTAACTGCATTTTAAAACAAAATAAAACATTTTACACGCTGAGCATGGAATACTTCATTTGGAGGTGTAAGATTGTGAGATGTTGGTGCCAAAAATATATGTTTGAATGTAAAGCTAAATGTGACAGAATCAGAGAATGTGTACATGTAAGTGAAGAAAAAAAGTAAGGAACGCACTAAGTTCACTAGTAAGAAAAAACATTGCAAACCAGTGTTGGAATCAAGGTGACTGTGTACAATCCTTGTACGTACTTAGTAGTCCTCTTACATGTGTCAAATTTTTATTGTAGATATGTAATGTTTGGAGCTCATTTTATAAACAAATACAATGTTTGTATTGATATCTTCTCAGATATTTGTGTTGAATT
>JZLH01S0178963.1:0-13479 GCA_001188425.1 Eucidaris tribuloides | reverse complement strand
ATTATTTCAACTCATTTGGTTCTTGACGCGTTTTCAAGTGTTCCCAGTCATATCAGTAACCTTTAATGTTTTATCTTAACACTATTATACTATACAAATACAAATCTTGGCTCTCTTGGATTACGACATACTGGGAAAAATTAGATACCCAAACTCGAATGATGGGACAAAAATGACGTCGAGTTCAAAAAGGTATATGTTCGTTAATGCACACAGACACCAGGTGATCGCTTTGAATTCGCAAACTGTACGCGTAGCGTACGCAAAGCTCGTTAGTCGTTCGATTAGAGATCGTTGTATGTAAGTTAATGATAAGTTATGAAAAGGTGATGGAGACGTTTTTGATTCGTTTTGATTCGCTGTTAGTACGTTCGATTCGGTTGAATTCACCCATACGGAATTCTTTCGCTGGGAATGCTGTGCGTATTTGGAATTTTTAAATTCGTTCTCGGTACGCACTGCCAATTCGTCATAGTGTGACGGCGCCTTTACGTTGTGAATGTTATTGGTTGAGAACCTGAGAGGGGGGTGTCCCCTTTCCAGGGGCGTCGATTCATTTTTCGGATGAGGGCGGCAAAAAGTAAAAAAAAAAAATGTCCAATAATTTTGCGCAAAGCGCTCCGAAAATTTAAACACTGCGTACGTTTGATGATATTTTTATGTTAAGTTTAATGATGTTGTACTGTTTTGTACTGCTTGTTAAACATATTTTGCAAAACGCTTCAGTTTTCCTGACATCTATACTGAGACAATGAAGACCATCAAAACTTACACTAGGCAGCCCAAGGAGGAGGGAGGTTAAACCCCTACACCCACCCCCGTAGATTCGCCACTGAGAAGCAGGAACGAATACTTTTCAAACAAACTGTCAAGTTTTCATTTACTTATCTGCAGTTCATGTGGACGATGAAGGTATGGAGATATGCCGAAATTATGAGCACGAAAGTCTTTTTAACCATTACTTCTGTGTGTTCCAAAATATTTAATCGTCGCGCGCGCGCATGTGTGTGTGTGTGTGTGTGTGTGTGTGTGTGTGTGTGTGTGTGTGTGTGTGTGCGTGTGTGTGAATGGGTGAGTGGTGTGTGGTGTCTATGTGTGTCTGTGTTTGTGTGTGTGGCTGTGTCTGTGTGCGCGTGTGTGTGTGTGTGATGTTTAAGACCAGGCTGCCACCAACTAATAGGCATAAGTTACGAAAAAATGACATTGTGAGTATTGTGAGAATGATGGTACATGATGATAAAGACAGCCTAAATAAGGGGTACTGTGTTGCCCTCAGCAAGGCAGTACAATTTAGTGAATTTGTGTTTATTTTACGTCTTCGCAAGTTTTATCCCGGGATAAAACTTGCATAAACAGCCATAGAGGGAGGAGCTTATCGATTTAAACAGTGCATTAATTGCCACGACGCAACCAACACACGTCGGGTGACATGCATCGGTCATGCATGGTCAACTCCAGACCAGTGCACGTGCGATCTTGTTGGTTGGCAAGAACTCAAATATTTTCTTTACTTACCCCTGTTAGTTCCTGGCTCCTTCTCCCTTTAAGTTTTCCTATCGCTAGCTTCTCAAACTCTTCGAAAGTAGACCTCCCAACCTTTCAGACTGAAAAGCAGGAATCATATTGACAAAAAAATGGGAAAGAAACAGCATTTCGCATGATGGTAAAATTATCAAGAATGATATAAAATCATATCAAAATTAAAGCTGGGAATTGTCAAAATTAAGATTCTTTCCTCTAGCTCAGAATTGTTGAGAGGTCAGACGGAAGTATAACTATGATGAAATTAATGAAACTGTGAAAAAAAATAATCAGAATTGGGCTTTAACGCCCTGTCAGGCTGTCACATATCAGCGTGTAGAGCCAACGTACGTCTAACGTGTTCGAAAATTTCACCTACCTTGTCAGTCGATAGTAATACGTTTTACGGACGCTGTATTTGTTAGCTGTTTGCCTAAAGGCTAAGTCACACTGTGCCGTCTAACGATTCCGTCTGCCTCCGTCTAAAATATTTACCTCAGACGGTTAAGCTACTGTCACACTGTGCCGTCTAACGATTCCGTCTGAAAAAAACGAACGCGTACGTTTATTAAACGTTTACTAGACTTTTTAATTCGTTTTTCCACTGGATTACAAACGTATCTAGACGTTGACAGACGGTGTTTTCCGTTCTGTTCCATTCTATTGTACTCCATTTGCCACCGTCTGAGGTAAATATTTTAGACCGAGGCAGACGGAATCGTTAGACAGCACAGTGTGACACAACCTTTAAGGCCCTGTCACACACTGCCGTTTAACGATTCCGTCTGCCTCCATCCAAAACCTCAGACGGTGTCAGACGGTGGCAAATGGCCATGAACAGTGTATAGGAAAGTATGAATAAAGTCTAAATACGTCTAAGAAACGTCCGCTAAGTATAAGTAAGGTCTTCATTCAGAACAGCTAACGGGAACATGGAACGCATGAATAACGTCTGCGCAAGTATGAGTAACGAACAAAAGGGCTAAAAAACGTGTGAAGTACGCTCATATAATAGTTAAGTGAATGTTTCTTAGACTTTATTCAGCTGTTTTCTTGCCGGTTCCACCGTTCCAAGAGCACATTGTGCGTTACATGGCTGGAGGCGGACAAGCTTCCTGCCAAACGGCAATAAAGGCTATACCGGTAAAATTCCACCCGAGTTACGATGGAAACGGTCGAAAACCGTCCGAGTTACATATGAGAACCGACAATCGCGCTCGGATACGAGCCGTTTCAAACTTTGAACATGTCCAAAGTTTAAAACGGATATCGCTATGTATTCGTTTAGTGTTCGCTGTTTAAACGTTTCACACGTTGGTTGTCCGCTTCTCAATCGTCCACCGTTCGTCCAAAACACGTCCACACGAATGCTCAACGCACATGCAGCGTCAACGGATAAGGCCCTGTCACATATCAGCGTGTAGAGCCAACATGTGTCTCACGTGTTGGGAAATTTTAATGCACGTACGCTGTTCGTCCAAAGGTCGACGGGGTTCGGTGAAGAACGCTGCTGCCCGATTTCTTATTTTGGACATGTTCAAAGTTTTGAGCGTGCGACAATGTGCTGATCAACTTCCATCGACTACTTTGATACATTTTCGCTTGAATATTGGGTTGTCGCAAAATTTATAGCCTTAACTGAAGATTAAGAAAGAGCTGTATTACGGTTTTGAAAATTTGCGAACAAATAAACGTTTTGCAGGGGCATCGATCCATTTTTCTGATTGAGAGGCAAAAGTAAGATAAATATCTAACTTTTCGTCGCGCTCCACGTGGAAACTTCCAATATAAAATTTTGCGCACGAACAGCACCGCAAATTGAAAATTGTGTATGTTAAGCAGTATGTTTATGTTAAGTTCAGTGTTATATAGTGCCTCATATCAATTTGTTTAGCACAAAAAACGCTCCTCTTTTGGGCAGAGAAATACGAGGTTATACGCACAGGTCATGCATAACTGCTCTCACACCGTGCTGTGTAGGAGCAGTCTATTGTTTACATTCACGCTCGAACGCATAATAATAAAGACTGCGTTGATTTCTAGCCAGCTGGGAAAGTCAGAATACTGAGAGAAAATGGTGTCTGTGATTGTTTTTTGCCAATTCCGCGGGCCTTCTCCTAGCCAATCAAATTTGACTTTTACATTTTTAGAATCCTCAGACTTCCGCTATACTAATCTTCAATATATTCATAGATGGCGCACTTTCATTTTATGAAGCAGTAAAGTCAGAAAAATTGGGGAGAACGGGGATCTTCCATGAGATTTTTTTACCAAAAGGAAAGTTTTAGAATCAATTCCCCGTGTCAACACATTGACTCCGGTCACATTATTTTGACCTAACCTTAAAGAGAAACCTTTGATTATTATAAATCACGTTTCAATAGTATATAAAGCTTGTATATTTGTTACAATGCCAAAAATGTGCTAAAACGACGGTTTTAATTTCAGTTTACCATTATGTTGCAAAACTTAGAAAATGATATGTGCCCTGGTTTTTAAATAAATTCTTGCTTTACGTTTTATGAAATTTTCAAGTTCAACTTGTCTTGTCAAAAACTATGGAGGGGGGGGCAAAAGAATATGTTTGCCTCCCAATACTTTTGTGGGAGCGAGTTCTGCCCCACAAGCCCTGCTCCCCTATTGACGCCTCTTGTTAGCAAAAAGCGTGATTGGACTGAGAAGTCTGTTTCTTGCTTTACGTATAATATAAAATTAATAAATGAATGTGATATCTTTATATTGTTTTCAGAATGCGAATGCATTTAGTTGCGTACGTGCCCTCGTATTGCTGACTGTCGCTGTTACATCTGGTAAATATATATAAAAAAAACACCATACTGAATTGTTGATAAGCCACCCCTAACGATAACTTGTTTTTCCTATTATTGTAAACTGTAGATATTCTTACAGGTATTTTTCACTTATAAGAGATGGTAACCACGACGTAGAAACTAAATAAGAAGGTAAAAATATCACCTCATTACTTAATCTATAATACAGTATTGCACTACAAAGGTGCATCTGATGGAGTAGCTGCTATCATATTGTGATCATCGTTTATAATTATGGGGGTTCAATCATAAAGAAATTGTCAACATTTGATATCTCAGCTACTACACGATTGCGCTGCCACAAGAAGGATGATTATATAAAGATAAATATCACACCTAAATTCAATATCCGATGAACACTTTATTGTAACACGGCAGTTTATACAGGAAAAGCGATTATGATAAAACCGGTCACTGATAGATTTACAACTTTTCAAGCGCTAAATGATCAATTGATATACACATTTTTATGGAGTGTTTTCAGCATGAAAGGATAAATTGCTCAGATTTATTCAACATTAGAAGAATATATGTTTAAAATCATAGGTTTTAATCACATTTGTTCACAGTCGAACTATCCAACTTTGGAAGGACGCATGGAAGTTGTCGAAGCGAATACAATCTCAATTACTCGCTCCCGATGTCAACGAAGTGTGGTATGAAAAAGGCACAAAATGGCGATCTGGTTCAAACCATCCCTAAGTTGATCAAATTGTCTGGTCCGTTCAAACGTTGCAAACCCAGGGACGGTATACCACCTGGACATCGAATTTGTCGCATTCCAGGTACGTTATAGTGGTGAAGGTATGTGCATATGTATGTATGTATGTATGTATGTATGTATGCACCGTATGTATGTTTATCACTTTGATTTATACATAATTATCTACTGCACTAAACTGTTTCGACGTTGTATTAGTGAGTTTATGTGCGATACACTTATTTTTTTTTATTCGGAATCAGTCAGTAACAATTTATGTCCCTTAATAAGACTTTATCAATTATTGACAAAAAAATGTTCTCCAGCAAACTTTAAAGGGAAATGACAAAATTGAATATAGTCTTCATCTAGGACAAACTCATTCTAGAATCAAGTACAGTGTTTATTTTTATTTATTTTTTTATTTTTTGCTGTGAATATTTGGTAGTCAATGTATTTCCTTCTCATGCAATTACTACCAAAACTTGTCACAGGTAAATTTACAATCATGGACAAAAGTTTTACATATTTTTATTTTTTTCCCATATCCCTGTTTTAAAGTACAGATTTTTCACGATTAATGAGCAATCACCCATGCAGGACAGATCATTACTTACTAAATCAAAATGAGCTGTTTCGAGGGGCGAATTCCGTCAGGAGAATTTTGCCTGCCATTTTTTTCTTTTTTAGATTACTAGCCAAACTGCAAGTCAAACAGTGTCCGACAAGGGAGGGCAACGGGGCCGAAAATGACAAAAAAAAACATTTTTTGCCCGCAAATTTTTTTAGTAGCCAAATCAACAACAGAAGGGGGTGTGACATTTTCGGAAAAACAGTAAAATTCCCGTCATTTTAATGAGTTAGTTTGAAAAAGCAGATGCGCACGCGGCCGCCTCCCCCCCCCCCCGTCCCACCCCCTCGCCCTCACTTGGCGCCGCTCCCCAGTGGCGTCAGCTAGGATTTTTTCCGGTGGGGGGGGGGGCACTGGGAGGGCCTTTGAAATTTTGGTAGGGGGCACCGAAATCCTAGGTCAAATAATCTTTCGTCACGCGGCCAGCCGCGGAAACTCGCCCTTCAACGGGGGCGGGGGCGGGGGGGGCGCGGGGCGACCCGCGGATGACAAAAAAAGTTGTTCTCCAAACTCAAATCCCAGCGTCCAAAATGCTTGTCCCGGTCACGACCATGTCGCCGAAAACTCTGGTCTCAGCGCGGCGGAGGGGGGGGGCTGGGGGAGGGGCAGCAAAAAATGTCCCTTCCAAACCCCTTGGTCCACAATTTTTCTCCAGTCACGGTAGGTCGCCCGAAAACTCGACAAGCAGGAGGTGGGAGGGGCGTAGTGCCGAAATTTTTTTTCTCCAAATCCCAAGTCAAAAAATTGTTCCCTGGTCATAATTTTTGTGGGGGCGCCACCTGCGCGGCGGGGGGCACTACGAAATTTGTGGGGGGCACGTGCCCACAGCCCCCCCCCCCCCCCGCCGTAGCTACCGCCACTGGCAGCTCCCTCGTCCCAACTATCAGGACCAAGACAACCTGTTCCTTGATATGATTGAAAACTTGCATTCGTGAGAAAAAAAACACACTATTCCAAACTTGTATCGTCCATGACGATGTTATCTAATAGCTTTGTGTGGTTGCAGTTTATAACCTGATTCAAAACTTTGTACATGCCTGCTTCTCGCACATATATAGAATATTAAAACAAGAAACCTGTTTTCAACTTCCTTAGTTCTTTGAGGCGATTTTTGACGCGCCACCATTGTCTTGTACTATCAGGGAGGCCATCTCTTGGCTGTGCTAGCATCATTCAAAGTTACTTTATCATGTTATTTTTTCCCCATCTTTCTTCAGAGAGACTCCTTAATCCCGCCGTTTTTCAAGGCACTTCCTATTCCACCTTTGGGTTGGTTTGTTAAATCTCTTCACCACAATGATCCGGCATTTATTGGACGATAATAACAATATGCCATTTAAAGCCCAAGTTTACTTTGGGGATTTTTTTTATTATTTGAAAGCCTTTATCGCCCCAAAGATCAATAATCACAGCAATAATCAGATTCTGAATGTCTTCCGTTTGTTTTGTTTTTTTTTTTTCAATCAATAATGAAAATCTGCAAAGAGGGATCCCCCGAGATTTGTCGACATATCATTTCACATTATAGCATCCAAAGGTTAATAAGGTGTTAAGAAGAACAGAGTCTGCTTCTTTCTGAAGCAGGTATAACTCATATAACCTTGACTTTTTATAACCACTTGGAATTGCTATATCATGAAATATAGTATTTAAAATCCTCGAGTCCCCTCTTCCCCTCCGAGATTTTTCATTAATTTGATTTTGAAAAAAGGAAAGACATTCAGAATCTGTTATTCGGTCTGTTGATGACCCTGTTGGGCATTAAGCTTTCAAATTAAAATAAATTCCAGAAAAACTAAAAACTTGGGCTTTAAAAAGCATCTATTCCTGATCATAATGGGACAATTCCACATTGTCCTCTATAAACGCCACGCTTAGATACATAGTTATAAAATTCCACAAATCGCCACTTGCTTGGCCGAAGATACTGACAGCCGCCTCTTTGTGTCATTAGCGTAGCCAAAGGGGGGGGGCAGCGGGGGCAGTCTGAACCCCCCCCCAGAATAATGCTTTTTTCGCGAATTTGGCGTCGGTACTACGAGAAGGACTTCCGTCGGTACATGCGGACGACAAAAATATCCTTAAAAAACAACTAAGAAAAAATTGAAAGAAATTGTATTGTTTTTTCATGTAAAAATCTTTTTTTTTTCAAGCATCACTCGCTCCTCGCTCGCCATAAGTTGATTTTCTTTCAATGTCAGGTGGTTTTTGTTGGGTAACCAGGCAAACGCCTTGTCAGAGTACTCATGACTTGACTGACATTTGGACAAGTCAACTTGAGTCAACTGTTACTACATCGACAACGTTTACCAAATCAAGCCGAACGAGCATAAGAATGTTGTACCGCAAAATCGTTTACAGGTGCCTTACAACATTAATAACTTGTTGAAAGAATCATCATTTCCAGCAACGTGTAGCGCGTACATTTAGAGAAAACAACCTCTTGGGGAAAAAGAATAGAAAGCTATTTTGATACCAGGGTTACACTATAGCTCCACCACAATAAAGGTGGATGGAAGATATTTTGCCCTATTGTCCCGATTCCTAGTTTCGCCAGCCAAATCAAGGCCACATATTGCCTTTAATTTGCTACACACGTTTCCTATTCTCACTAGACTTTCGAAAAATGTTCTTTCCCTAAGCACTGATTTGATACAAAACTTGTTGTATGATTATTACTTGTTGTGTTCTATTAAATGCAGTTACTGCTTTGAGTGCTGATATTAATAATATCAGAAATCAGAAGGCATTCGTTACGAGTTGTAAAAATCAACTGTTCTTGACTTCAAATCTATTGGTGGCTGGAAGTGCGCTCGTTCGACTTCGCTCACTCCACATACTTACCATTATGAGTAGACGAAGCATATTATCAGTAGCGGATTCTATATGGATGGGGCCACGGTTATGGGGGTTTAACCCCCCCCCCCCTTAGCCTGCAGTGAAAACATATTGATATGGTCTTATTATTGTTGGTAGATATCAGGAAAACCAAATGAGCCTATGCAAAAATTTTTAAAAACGGCCAAACACTACAAATACATTTTAAACTTAACATAGAAATTCTATGCCGACATAGGCAAGTTTCAAATATTCATACACAATTCTCAAATTTCGCCCAGCGCGGATTCGCACGAAAACATACATATTTTTTAAAATTTGCTGCGCGCTTCGCGCGAAAACATACACATTTTTAAAAACATTTTTGGCGCGTTCTGCGCGCACACATAGACAATTTTTAAATTTTCTCCCTTCACCATTCGCTCAAAAAGCTAGACGCCCCCTGTGTATCAATTATTCACTTCAGTCGTATGTCGGTACGTCGAGTTTGTCGGTACATTCGGGTGTCTTGCCCCCCCCCCCCAATTGGCAAAAAGCTGACTACGCTACTGCTTGTGTGATAATATAAGAAATTCAAGTATAGCCAAAATTGTCTTTAAAATCTAAGACTAGAGCCCGGCGGGCGCCACGACGCTCACCTGAGGTCTCGCCAATCTCTCTACGGTACCCACAGAAAAAAACATCAGATACACTTACATGTAGTTTTGCCTGGCGTGCCTGCAGATATCTAGCACCAACGGAGACCAAATAAACAGTTTGAAAAAATTTACAATGCCTTCCCATCATACCTGATCTTTGGCCAAATTTAAATTTATTTTACATCATTTTTATAAAAAATTAACTCGTGCACCCTAGATCTTACATGTTGACCTCTCTTGACCCTACCTCTCCGCGCACCCTTGACCTCAATTTAAATTGCGGTCACTATACATGCTTAGGGCCGATCTACCGATCCTAGTCACAAATGGGCCCGGATACCAATCAAACTTGCAGGTATATTCACTTTATCTTCATTGACTTTGACTTATATCATGTGGACCTTTGACCCCTTATAACATCGCGTGGGTCCCTGTTATGCATCTATATCACCCATGTTTGGGTTACAAATGGGCTCTTGTTGTGGTTAGAAAGTTACCTAGTTTGGCCCTTATGGGCCCCTGTCCCCTTGGCTCCAGGGAGGCCAGGTGTACCGGTATTTCAGTACCCTTGAACTCCCCAGCCCCTAAGGATCCATTCACACCAAGTCTTGGCCAAAATCCAATCATGGAAATTTTGAGAATGAAAATGTGTAAAAAGTTTACGCACGACGAACGACGGACGACGGACGAAAAGGCGATCGCAAATAGCTCACTTGAGCTTTGGCTCAGGTGAGCTAAAAGAGGGAATGCCAAACACAAATGCCCTAACTGAATTATAAGCATATTAGACGTACTCCTAAGTAAATCCCGCCCGTCGTAAGCTTTGTGGTATCTTCTTCATTGATGCAGACTGCCTTGAAAGAACTTCTGTCAGATTAATGAGTGCGTGCGAAGAGACAGATCGGTCGGCTACATGTGCCACTGTTGTGCGCCGAATTTCCAGGTGTTAAACTGCGCGCGAAACAAGTACGTATTATTGTACGCGTACTAATAAAAAAATCAGATAAATAAAGTTAATAAAGTGATGAATCAGTGAAAGTGGTAGGAGTACTATATCAGTAGTCAATTTGGTGTATAAGGACAGTAGCGAGTATTTAGCAGTAGCAGTAGTAGTAGTAGTAGTAGTAGTAGTAGTTACTATTCTACTCTTACTAGTAATAGGAGTAGTGGTACGTAGTAGTCAGTAGTAGTAGTAGTAGTAGCTGAGTATAGTAGTAGTAGTGTAGTAGCAGTAGTAGCTAGATAAGTAATAGTGGTAGTAGTATCCAGTAGTAGTAGTCAGTAGTATGTAGTAGTGTGCAGTTAGTAGTGAGTAGTAGTAGTAGTAGTTAGTGGTAGTAGTAGTTAGTTGCGAGTAGTATAGTAAGTCAGTAGTAGTTAGTTAGTAGCTAGCAGAAGTAGTAGTAGTGGTGGTGGTAGTAGTAGTAGTAGAGTAGTAGTAGTAGTAGTAGTAGTCAGTAGTAGTATGAAGTAGTAGTAGATTAATGGTGTTTGCTTTTCGCTCTCCTGCTCAGGGATGCCAACCTCTGCCCGCAGCACCCACAACTTGTGAATACACAGACGAATCAACACACAACCGACAACTACACCAACACCCACCATCACCCGGAGGAACCACGTCCATCAACGGGATACAACTACACCAACACCACCACTTACGAGGAGAACCAATCCATCAACGGATACAACTACCCACATCCACCCAGGAGGAACCACGGTTCATCAACGGCATACAACTACACCAACACGCACCTCCACCCAGGAAAGAACCACGTTCATCAACGGATACAACATACACCAACACCACCAATCACCCAGGAGGAACACGTCCATCAACGGATACAACTACACCTACCCACCATCACCAGCGTAGGAACCACGTCCAACAACAGATACAACTACACCAACCACCACCACCACCCAGCGAGGAACCACGTGCCATCACGGTACACCTACACCAACACTACCATCACACCCAGGAGCGACAACCAACTAAAAATGTGTCGTTGGGTGAAGGTATGGAGGTACTTTGTGTCAAATATTTCTGACAACGCAAACATATGTTTATTCATTCATTTACACGTAATGAAACAGGTTACACCCTTTCTTTTCGTTATAACTGATACGCCAACTTAGACTAAGACTAGTGATATTATGATGAAATCACTTGTGTGCTTCGTAAGAACGAAAAAAAAAAACAGGTTTATCGGCCTATGAATTTGTTCTATTGTTGGCATCTTACAATATTATGTATTTCCAAACCTTTGTCTTGACTGTTCTCTTGTGCGTGACTCGGTAGCCATTTGGGTGAAAATGTGCCCATGATGTAACCCCGACGAACATATTTTGTTTGCATAACTTCGCTATTATTTGCCTATGCCATGACCGCATGACCAGTTCGGTCTCAAATTGGGTATAAAGAAGAAGCAAAAGGTCGATAAGCAAATGTTAATCATTCACTTAGGCTCTCACATGTTTCTATTCTAATACGTTTCGGATGTCCTCCAGAAGGGATATGGGGTTCAATTTGTTTTTGATTTATTTTCTCAGTAAAACAACAACATGATATTCATGTAGAAACGGTGGTAAACATACAGACAGTCAAATTAATTACAAAGCATTAAAATAACACAAACTGCATGGGAATGACAAACTGAGAGGTAGCAGCCAAAAGGTGAACAAAGATCCCTATAAAAAGGCCAACCCAATTAAAATTACACACACAAAAATGCAGCATTAGGTAAAAACACAAAGTTTCAAACATCTACATGACAAAACAAGACAGGACAGTTAAATGGATAATTAAGCTTACATTAAGGCAAAATAAAATAATTGAATACATAAACAAGTTATGATACACTACACTACAGTCAGAGTCTACGGTTAAATTATATTAATGTAGGAGTAATTGTTTATAATTAATTTTGAAAGAATTCAAACTTTCGGAGTTGCGAATTTCCTGCGGTTAACTATTCCAAACTACAGGACCTTGATATAAAAATGGATTTATGTGAAAGCATTGTTCTTACTTTGGGCATATGGAAATTTGAAGCATTTCTGGTGGTATACGAATGAATATTGTTATTTATTGTAAAGTGGTTCAAAAGTGAGGTGGGTAAAAGTTTTTTATGACATAAAAACATAAAAATTCCTACTTCATATTGATACAATTCATAAATATTTAAAATTTTAAGTGGTAAAAATGGGTATGGTGTGTGCTAAAAAGGTAGAATGATAAACGATACGTATTGCACGCTTTTGTAGTTTAAAAAGTCTACTCAAATGAATGTCAGCTGCATTTCCCCAAACACATATTATGCCATAATGAAGAAATGGAGAAATGATTGAATTATAAAGCATTTTCAAAATAAGTGTTAGGAGCATTTTAAGTTGTATGCTTGTGCGACGCAGTGTTCGTATCTGGGCATGTATTTCCGTAAAAATGTTGGTATGCAAATTATTCTCCATATTTCTGTAAAATGGCCACCTGTTACACAGGTGCCTTGTGCAAGCTTGCAGCCTGTGATACTGTGAGTCACATGCTAAGACCGAAGGTCTTTTGTGGCCAACTTATCCTGAAAAAAACTCATGCAATGTTTTAGATGAAACGGCAACAACACGAGGGTTATCTGTGCATTGTGTACAGGGTGATTCTACCTGTGACTGCGAGAATTCAATGTCAATATTACATTATTTTGTATACAGTAGTAATTCAATTACATGGTTCAAGACGGGAGGCCAGTTTCAGACCGTGGGCCCTACAGTGTGGAGAAATGCCGGTATCATGGTCTACTACTTTCTTAATTACTTTCTTAATATTGTCTATATTCTATTACTACTTTCTTAACTACTTTCTTAATATTTTCACTTTAATTTTTCGTTTTGCCCAATTTCTGTTCATAGGGAGTTCGACACTTGAGAGTTCTGTGGCGCCATCGACGGGGGCGTCGACAACAGAATCAACCACTCCGACGGTCACACACGGAGAAACCACACCGGAGGCATCGTCAACCCAGGAATCATGTTCACCCCACGGAAACGGATCGATCAGTGCACCTCCGTCTCCTGGATCTGGTAGGTGACATTACACAAAAGGAGACATGCCCCCTTCCCATTTTGAACAGCAATTCAAAAACATTCAAAAATATAAAACATTTTTAAAGTTGTGTAAATGTTGGTGAACCAGTCAATCGTTAGTCTAGATTCTGGACTAAGTTTAGTTGTTTTCTTTTCCGCCGCGGGTATAACGTTCCTAATGTACGTGTTAAGCCGTGTGATGGTGCGATCCCGTCGAGGATTCGTGTGCCCGAAACCCGGTCC
>JZLH01S0178953.1:1256-13166 GCA_001188425.1 Eucidaris tribuloides | reverse complement strand
CTTTTTTTTTTTTGCTGGCATGAGGCTGGCTGAAAAGTTTTGGACCTCGGATTTGGGTCAAAATTAAAAATAATGATATAATAAGAACGAGATCAACAAGGCTGAAGAGTTACAAAAATAACAATACATGAAATAACAATTGAACAGTAATAACAAACAACTCTCGGGTTTTCAATGTTAAGAATTAAATGTATTCTTTGAAACATACACTTTTGGGGGATTGTCCTGGATAGATTTGTGTAGATGTATTGATGATGTCGATGATGATGATTGTTGTTAGTACAGGGGCAGTGTAGTGGGGCGAGGGGAAGGGGAGGGGCAACCTCCCTTTTTTTTAAGTAATTAAACTGACTGTCCCCGGCTTGTGGGATGCTGTTTGGCATGCAGTTTGGCTATTGAAAACATTTTTTGGCAAGCAAGATTTTCCAGACAGATTTCACCCCTAATATATTACCCTGGCACCATCCTGTATGAATAGTACATGTTGTAGTAGTAGTAGTAGTAGTAGTAGTAGTAGTAGTACTACTACTACTACTACTACTAGTAGCAGAGGCATCAATCCTGGGGAGGCGGGGGGGGTCGCTGCCCCCCCCCCCCCACCCAATGAAAATGTTGGGGGGCAAACATCAATTTGCCCCCCACCCAATAATTTTGACAACTTGTAAAATTTATAATTTATAATTTATGCAATACAAGGAAAAGCATTGGAAAACACTATAAAACCATAAAACTTAGCATAAAAATACCATCAAATCTACAAAATTGTCAAATTTTCGGCGTGCTGCACATGCAAAATTTTGTATTACAATTTGGCACATAGAGTGTGCCAAAAAAATTTAACTTTTTTTCCACCTTTTGACCCCCCCCCCCACTCCGAAAAACAGATTGACATCCCTGACTAGTAGTAGTAGTACATGTACTAGTTGTAGTAGTTGTAGTAGTAGTACATGTAGTAATAGTAGTAGTAGTAGTAGTAGTAGTAGAAGTAGTAGTACATTAATATTCTTTTTTCCACAACAAAGCTTATTTGGTGTTAGTCCATAAATATAAACACATTAATTTTTGATTTGATTTATGAAATTAAAGGTAAAGTTGTACATCAATAATTCCTGAGTCGTTTATCACATTGGTTTTAATTAATATGGATGTACTGATTGTTAATGAGTTATAAGTGAATGTCATGCAATATAGTGTGTGTGAATGAATTTTGTCTTGTGTTGTAATTTCTACATCAATGAAAGAAGAATGGTCTTTGTGGATGAATTCGTATGATCACACATGAACTGGGTGACTGTAAATCGGTGCAATACATGTAATTAAACACTCAACAAACAAAAACATACGTCTTACTACAATCTTAACCCCCTTCCTTGATTGCTAATTTAATTATCCATATACTTCATATTGTATTTTCCGATTTTTATTATTCTGCCAGTCAACAGTTACCCCCTTCCCCTTAAAAAGGGGAAAAATGGATATCATTGTGCATATTGTGCAGAGGACGATTCTGTAAACTTCTATTTCCTCCTTTACGGATTAGTAATCTTCTTCAAGATGGAGAAAAGCCGCCATTGCTGTAAGCCTTTCCTACTGAAGTCCAATCACTGAATGGCTTAAGTAACCTCTCCACATTTCTTATTTTCAGTATGATACTGAGCAAAAATGACGTCATATCCTAGTAAAATACTTAAGTAAAATACTTCAAGGCTAAAAATTGAGCCAAAAACTGTCTAAGCCAAGTACAATACTTAATCGGAATTGAATAGCAATTTGGCTTAAGTATTTGTCTTAAGTAAAAAACTAAGTAAAAATACTCAAAAATTGACTTAAGTACGGATTTGAATACCGGCCCTGATCTTTCAACTCCGAGATTTAAGTAGATAACTGTTTCCTCATACTACTACTAAAAGTCACAACAAAATCTGATAAGCCTAATTGTTTTCCTATCCGATTTTTTTTTTGGGGGGGGGGGCAAGTGCCTCCCCTGCCCCTCCCCCGATCGTCCGGCCCCTGGCATTAATAATAATACGCCAGTGAAGCAATCCCCGACCCACTGCAATCCCAAATTAAACCTCCTTAGATTCCAATGCCCATGTGAACCCCCCCCTCAACTCGCCCCCCCCCGACTGACGCGGTACGCGAGTAGCGTCATGTACGGAGAGTCACTGTAACTTTCGGTACATGTAGGTGAAACAAATCATTGGCTCACAACTTCTGTGAATGTAATCATTCGCCACTTGGGAGGAAAGATATCTAAAACTATTTGTTCTCATGCGAAAGGCAGTCTAATACCCCTTTCACGCTGGCGAGATTTTACCCGGGTACACCTGGGTACACCCGGAGAATCTCTCAGCGTGAAAGGGAACTCGGATGAACTCCCGGGGAACCTCCGATTAAATTTTCGAAAAATTTTACCCTCCAACCGTCCCTGGTAAACACGGATGAACTAGTGGGTGTTCACCGGGGAAAGTCTAGCGTGAAAGGGTGTCGCGATTAATCACCGGGTAAAATCATTGATCTCTGCACTGTTGATGTAGCTTACATAGCTTAGATTAATCAGAAATTGTGATTCTGAACGAAGGTCATTCAAAGAAACATTTCAGTAGACCGGGTTAAATTGCGGCGCAACATTTTCACACTGGAACCTAGTAAAATCCGCAAGAGATGTTTTTTTTTCAGTTATAACATTAATGTCGAATGTGCGAATGACGGCATGCATGCATCCATTGCGTTGCCTAGCTTAGCTTCTACCTCCATGGTAATACATGTATATTCACGAAAGTACTTTGCCTGTAAGGCCTGGTCGGCCGTGGCGTGGACAAAACAAGTTCAGGGCACAACGCACTCGAAATTCATCGGAGGATGTTCTCCAGCATGAAAGGACAGCGTTCGAATTTTCCCGGTGGTTACCCGCTTAATT
Organism: Eucidaris tribuloides; assembly: GCA_001188425.1. Taxonomy (NCBI): domain Eukaryota; kingdom Metazoa; phylum Echinodermata; class Echinoidea; order Cidaroida; family Cidaridae; genus Eucidaris; species Eucidaris tribuloides. The sequence goes on along the minus strand of JZLH01S0178953.1, from coordinate 10,246 downwards.
CAACGGGGAATTCAACGGGGGTTCACTGTTGGAAGCAGCGTGAAAGGGGTATCTTCCAGACCTATTAAAACATATTTCAGTGTGAAGAAGGTGGGATGGTTTTCTGATGATGACGTCAAGTCTTTCCGACATAGCCCTTTCTACAATCTCATCCAATTGTTTAACGGCAACCCCCATGACTAAATACATTTACTGAAAAATGAAAGTCTAATGTTTTTCAGCAAAATATATCGGCACATGTTTTACGGACATAAGAGGTTGTCATGGTTGCGTGAGCACACTATATTAATAAAGCAAGAAAAAAAAAACATTTTTTTTACTGTTTAGGCCTATGTGACATAATAAATGATTCATGTGACTTTTGAAAAGTGACAATTCTGCCTTTAATACATGCCCACTCATGCATGACCTGACGGATCAATCACATTTTCACACAGCGTAAGAACACCCCTATGAAATTGTTCTGTTCGAATTTGTTTCGTTAAAAAGTAATAATAATTTGATAAGGGGATTTTCTGTTTGTGTAGTGTTTAAATAAAAATAGTAAGGGTACCAACATTGAGCCTTGTGGCACACATACAGTGGGTAATCAATGAATACGAAGAAGAACAGTTATTGAAAGAAATATATTGGAGTCTATTATATAAGAAATGTTCTAACTTGGATAATAAAATATTGTGATCAACTATATTATAGTCTTTTGATAAATCTAAGAATATTTCAATAGTATAGTAATAATGAATACTGGAAGAAATAATGTTGTATTGTAAATCAATGACAACATGTGTGGTGGACTGAAAACGCCTGAAACCATATTGACAATTAGAATAAACACGGTTGTGAACACATTTCACTAGAAGTTTAGATACAACAGGAAAAACAGATATTGATCTATAATTCTTCATCACACGTGGGTTATCTTTTTTTAAATATTGATGTAATTTTTGCTATTTTTAACTTATCTGGTACAGTACTAGTCGATAATGAAAGATTAAAAATATGAACTAGGGGTTTAGCAGTAGCAAATACACTCGGCAAAAAAAGTTCTTGGACACTTATAAAAGTTAAAATATACCACATAAATTTTTATTAAAAGGTACATTATTGTATATCAATATGACCAGACATTATTCCACTTCCAGTATGACGTGAAGTTAACATGTTAGCTGTCATGCATGGCTGATTACATGCATTAAACAATAGCAAGGTCAGTAAAAAAAAATGCAAGAAATTGAGCCTTCAAATGCTAATGATCAGGTCCATCTTGTAGGCATCCATTCAACAATTTCAACAGGTGTTTATGATTTGAATGAAACGCTTAGAGATGCATCATGAGATGCATCATTTGGACATGCACTTTCAAGATGAAGCTGCGACGTCCATGTGCTGCACTCATTCAGAGCCAGGGAGGACAAACAAGATATTGAACTGTTTTTGAGTAGTCAAGATACTGGAATTTGACCTTTTTTTCATTGACTAATTTCTATTAAACATTCCAGTGGAATAGTGATGTATTCAAGATGGACAATTTTCTTTTCTTTTCAAAGTGACATTTAACTTTAATTTTTGTCATTCAATGGATCTTATGCCACATAAACTTTCACAACTGAAAGACTGACTGCTCCACTTCTTGCATTTTTTTACTGACCTTGCTATTGTTTAATGCATGTAATCAGCCACGCATGACTGCTCACATGTTAAAGGTATTGGCTAACATTTACCACAGTTAAAAAAATCTGAGCCGCATGATTCCCCATGCTACCAGTGTCTTTGATGAGGTCTAAAAATGAAGCCCTGAAAAAAATTGTATTTCAAAATGATTATTTAGTGCTTTAAAAAAGTGAAAATCGTAAGTTGATCGGATTCACCTGCCCATTTTCTCCCATAGACTTACTATGTGTACACCTAGGTTAATAAAACTCGCCCCGAGTTTTATTGTTTGTTCATGTATAACTTGCCATTGGTAGTGTAACTTTCCAAACTTTTGTATTCTAGGGTGTTTATTTGTCCATTTGAACACTACTATGTAGCTCAGATATCAAAGTTTGACAATTTTTTAAATTGAAGCTCCACAATGTTAGCCTATCACTTTAACTTCATGTCATACTGGAAGAGGAATAATGTCTGGTCATAATGATATACAATAATGTACCTTTTAATAAAAATTTATATGGTATATTTAAACTTTTACAAGTGTCCAAGAACTTTTTTTGCCCAGTGTATAATTTGTTTCAAAACATTATACTTATATTATCATATCCACAGGAATAAGTTGTTTTTAAAGTTTTACAAACATCCAACAATTCACATTCTGAAACAGGAGTAAAGGATAATGAGTTAGGAAAAAAGTCACAAAGATAATCTTTAAAACTTGAATGAAAACGGGGTTGTGACAGTGAGGACAATGCTTCTTCAGCAATTTATAAAAGTGAACTTACCCATGCTACAAATGACAGAAGCGTCTTCGCCATGGTTACAGTGATGTCTGCCCCATCCCCAGTGTCGACACGAAGCTAACGTTGATTCCGAACCGTCACACCCGACATCATACATCCAGATTGGATCGGTTCCCTGCCCGAACCGAGCACAACATGGAGCTGATACAGCACCCCTGTAACCGAGCTGTCTGCAGACGACGTGTGCGTCCTCGATATCCCAGCGACGGTCACAGACTGTCCCCCATTGATTGCTGTAATATATCTCGACTCGGCCTTCATGTGGGGACGAAGAACCGACCAGACGAACGGAGTTAGCAGCTGATCATTAGAAGACAAACAATCAAACAAGCTAAAAATAGTCATCTTTATACTAAGCTGTGGATAAACGGCTTCAAAACGGATACACGTTCTTAGGAGCAATGTTTATATATATACTATTATATATGGTATATGTACTATATATATATTATATATATATATATTATATTATATATATATTATATATATATATATTAATTCAAATGATTTATTGCCAAAATAATCAAACAATTAGTAGAAAAACATAGTGATAGTATTATTGGCAGTTTAATCGAGACAAATCATATTTTCATTTTCTTCAATTACAGTTTTTACATAAAGAAATATATAGTAATTTCTGCGACTTTGACACCTTATTTCAATTATCAGACCGTTATTCGTAAATTTGAACGTTTAAAGATAAAAATAGCATGATCATGAAACAATCTGTAATGTACTTTTGAGAAAGAATATACGATAAAACTGACGTATTTGCGTAAGTAATGAGACAGTTGGACAAGCTATCAAAATATGTACGTTTCCAAATCATAACCGTTTATTACGATAAATTCATCAAAAGCCAATCTGACATTGGACATGTTAAAATTATGGTAGTAAATCTTATAAATCTTAACCAAAATAATTACGTTAGTTGCATTGCAAACGAAATGATAGAATTGTGAACTTTCGTCAACAGCGTAAACACACAGCAGATTTACATAATTTCCCATTTAAATAAAAATCATATTCGTTATGGTATTAAATCATTTAAAACAAGATGATTAAAATCTAATATTTTATTTGCTTTTCAAAACTTTTAAATTAAATGACCATATGTCTTTCAAATCATTCTTCTCTGACTCTTAACAATAGGATTCTCATTTGTTTGAGTTTTAATTGCGGTAACAATAGCATTGTTGTTTAATCATTGTCTGCGACAAAAAGGTATACTTTCTCTTTTTATTTGTATTCATTAAACAATTCTCATGACATTGAAATTTGGAGTACGTGAATATTTTCTACTTTTTCTAACTTCTCCACTGTTTTTGGGAATAGATTAAGTACGAGTTATATTCTCTAACACAAATTTGGAATACCGTGTTTTGGTCTGAAACTATTTGAATTTCTTGTTAAATGGACAGTAATTTGGGTTGTCTACAATTTATGTCTTAATTTTTGTTATGCAGCGCTTAAACCAATGGTCTTAAAAAAAAACAGATACTCCGCCTGATAATATTCATGCTTGAGGAAAATCAAAGCTCTTGTATGGTAACATTTAGGTTTCGGTAAATTTTGTTGATGCGTTGTCTGTGAAGAATTTTTCTTTAAGTTTCATAACCAAAAGTATAACATTATTCATGATATTTTCTTTTCGTTTGAAAAAAAACCATTTGATATCTTCTTTTTCACATTTTACTACTTAACAGATGTTTAATGTGTCCCAGTATAATTTTCAAAAATCCGTCTTATAGTCCATTTTGATTCGCCCTTTCTGAACACAGTGTCTTTGTAAAATCCATATTTAAAAGAAAACATTTGTATGAGACTATTTAGATTACCCTTTTGGTCTGGATAACCCTCGCTAGTCATAAGGACCGCTATCCATAAGGACCAGGGGTTCATAAGGGACTGTTATTCATGAAGTGGTAAATTTCTTTATACCTGAAGGGATCGGCTATTCATAAGCGAAAATAGGGTCGCTATTCATAAGTCGAAGAAAAGGGGTCATTCATTATTTATAAGGACCGTCTATTCCTTCATAGTCAAAAGGTCATTATGAATAATAAGTCAATACATGATCGCTTTTCATAATAGTACAATGCGGGGATAGTTAATCATAGGGCCGCTTCTCATAATCAAGAGCACGTCGCTATTTCATAACGAGGAGAAGGAGGGGTCGTATTCATTAACGAGAAAAGCGGTCACTATTCATGCATCAAAAAACAAGGCTCACTATTCTAACGCTCGAAAAGGGTCGTTATTCATACATCAAAAGAAGAGGGTCGTTATTCATACATGAAGAAGAGGTTCGCCTATTCATAATCGAAGAAGAGGGTTTCGCTATTCAAATTCGAAGAAAAGGGAGTCACTATTCATCAATCGTAAGAAAATGGTCTCTATTCATAATCAAGAGAGAGGGTCGTTATTTCATATTCGAAGAAGAGGCTTCGCTATTCACAATGCGAAGAAGAGGGGATCGCTTATTCATAATCGAAGTAAAGGATCATTATTCATAATCGAAAAAGATGTTCAATATTCATAAAGGGCAATATTTATAAGGATCGCAATTCATAATGGGAAAAAAGGGTCCCTATTCATAATCGAAGAAGAGGGTCGATATTCATAATCAAAGAAGAGGGTCACTATTCATAATCGAAGAAGAGGGTCGCTATTCATAATGGAAGAAGAGGGTCGCTATTCATAATCAAAAAAGAGGCTCGCTTTTCATAATCAAAGAAGAAGGTCGCAATTCACAATCGAAGAAGAGGGTTGCTATCAAAGAGGGTCTCTTTTCATAATCAAAGAAGAGGGTCGCTATTCATAATCTCTGAATGCAAAAACGTGTCTGGGTATTATTCCACTTTAATTACTAACAGAATCTTATGGAATTCTATTGATATCAATACGACAGGTAGTGACAAAAGAGTGGAATTTTTCCTTTTTGCAAGCCAACTATTATACATACCTTTGCTGTTCAAAAAAATGGATCATTCTAAAGACGGATTTCAAATTTGTGTAAAACAATACCATCATTAAACTACACTATATTCATTGAGTCCGCACATGGTAATATTAATACACCATATAGCCCATCTACTGGTCCTGATTATATAGACTATATACTGTTTATAGGTCGGCGTCTATAATGGGCTATTGCTATTGAGTGCTTTAAGGTTTAGCTGCAAAGACGTACCCCGAAGATGGTGATAATTCTATACACAAACCCATCTAAGGCGAACTATGACTAATACTGTTTAAAGTTCGCGGTTGTAAGGTGCTATTACATAAACTAAGTCTGGGTTAAGTAAGGACCTACCCGCAGATGGGTAATTAATTTAATACACTATACCCATCTACGGCTGATAATAGACAATACTGTTTAAGGTCGTGAGTAATGTGCTATTGCCATGAGTTAAGTCTAGTGCAAAGACTACCCGAAGATGGTGATAATTTATACACAAGCGCACCGCATCTACGGCGGTATACATTTAGACTAATACTGTCTTAAGGTCGGTGAGTAAATGTTTGCTATTTACATAAGCCTAACGTCGGAGACCAAAGACTACCGCCAGATGTATAAATTAATACACAGATACTCCTTACGGCTGAAACAGTAGACTATATACTATTTCAGGTCGTGGAGCTAATGTGCTTATTACAAAACTAAGGTCATGAGAATAAGACTACCGCGCAGATGGTAATAAAGTTAATACCCAAATTCCCACCCTACGGCTGATAATAGACTAAAATGTTTAAAGGTCGTGCCCTGGGTAATGATCAATTACAATAAGCTAAGCGTCTTGAGACAAGACTACCCACAGATAAGTAATTTAATACACGAGAATACCAATGTACGGCTGCATACGATGGCGCACTACAGTTTAAAGGTTATGGGAAATATCGCTACTAGATGAGGTTAAGCGTCTAGTTGCAAAGACTACCGAAGATGGTATAATTTATACACAACGGACCCATCTATCAGCGGATACATAGACGTTAATACTGTTTAAAGGGCGTGGGTAATGCTTGCTTTTACAAAACTAAGGTCTCGAGAATAAGACTACTCGCAGGATGGATAATAATTAATACACAATACCCAATCTATTCCGCCTGATACATAGACTTAATACTGTTTAGGTCTCGCGAGTAATGTATTGCATGAGCTTGTTAAGGTGCTAGTCAAAGCTACCCGAAGATGATTGGGTGATAATTGTATACACAGACCCATCTACGGCGGATACATAAGCTAATCTGCTAAGGTGTCGGTAATGTGCTATACAAAACTTAAAGTCTGGCGAATAAGACTCCCGCAGATGGTAATAATTAATACACAAAGGATAGCCCATCTACGGCTTATACATAGACTGAATACTGTTTAGTCGTGATGTAATGCTCTTATTTGCATGAGCTTAAGGTTCTAGTCGCAAAGTCACTAGCCCGGAAGATGGTGATAATTTATACACAAGGACCCATCTACGGCGGATACATTAGACTAATACTGTTTAACGTCGTGAATATATGATCGTGATTACATAAAGCTAAGGATTCGTGCAGACAAAAGACTACCGACAAGCATGATATAATTTAAAACACACAATCCCCCCCCCCCACCTTTAACGACTGATACATTGATAATGCCTGTTAAGGTTTGGTAATGTTGCTATTGACATAAACTAAGGTCGAGAAGTAAGACGTAGCGAGGATGATCATCATGTAATACCATCAAATGTCCATCATAGCGCGTGATACTTAGACTACGAGACCCTTGGATATATTATTACATTTGTGGCGAAGTGTTATTACGATTTGTGGTTATTGCATAGTTATTACCTTTTGTTGTGGATGCCAGATAATGTGCGTTATTACTTTAGTGGGCGACAGATTATGTACATTTGTGGTCGTTATTACATTTGTTGGCGATTAATTTTACATGTGGGTTAAGAGTGTTATTACATTGTGGGCGTTGTTACATTTGTGGCGTGTAGTTACATTTGGTGGGGTGCAAACGACGGTCACCTTTTGTTCTCTTCAACAAAGAAAATCCTGTAAGAGGGGGAAGAATGGCTCCTTTTTGCCGGTGGTCAAGCGAGAACTTTCGAATTCGCAATGTGCGGGGATGACTGTGGGGGGTTGTAAATTGCAGGTAAACGAAGTACGTGTGTATCATCGTGCTGCCTCCCTAAGACGTGTTGGGGCTCATTTGACTCTTAGTGAGAGTAGGGAGGGGCGGGTGGTTGCGTCTACAGTTGCTGATATGTTCTTCATCTTTTTAACTCGTCTGCAAAAAGGTTCTGTGAGTTGAATTAGCTCCAGGAAAGGCGCCCCATCAGAAGCGAGACAAATTAAAATTGTCAGAATTTCCCAAACCGCTCGCTCGCTATGCTTCCCTCGGCAGTATAGTATAATATTTTTACGTGTTAATGATCAGAAATCACTTCAAAACGGTTTGCTCAAGTTACATTAACGCGAAGAACAACTATTTTCAGCAGAAAAGTTTGATCTACACAGATGTTCTTCATCTTTCTATTAACACTACAAAAATTTAGCAGCGTAATAAGCGCAGAATAGACCACAAGTGATTTACAACTCAAATTTCTCAAACCGCTTGCTCGCGAAGTATGTGTATACATTTCATGTTTTGATAATCGTAACCCACTTCAAAAAGGCATTTTTTTCAAGTTAACATTGCCGCAAATAACATCATACTCAAGCAGAAGCCTAGTTCCGAGGATGAAAATATCTGCATCGCCCAAAAATGCCGCTTTTGATTATATGCCCTTTTGCGGGGTTTGCCCCAAAACAAAAATACGTTCGCCGGTCAATAGCGCGGGATAACCCTATGACGAAATTCTTTCTTTTCGGTAACCGCCTAACATTACTACGTCGAAATCATGCTAATTGGCAATGACCGCGCCTGGTAAATATCAACAGTCATTATGTGTTAATGATTAATCCTAGATCCTTATCAACTAGACACTACCGAAGGGCGTCGCATCCATGCCTTCAGACTTGCGGCGGGCAAAAGTGAAAAAGAAAAATCAAAGAACTTTCGGCGCGCTTCTGCGCACAAGATTGTTATTCAGTATTTGCGCGCGAAGCGGCGACAATTGGACAATTTGGATAAGTTCAATAGTATTTCATGGTTAAGTTTTAATGCGTTATAGTGCTTTTTAGTGTTTTTAAACATAACCTGCATTGCATACTTTGTTAATTTTTCACAGTTGCCAATATATTCGGGCGGAGGGGGCAAATCGATATGTTTGCCTCCCAACAAATTTTCATTGGCGGCACTGCCCCCTTGCCCCCCCCCCCTCGGACATCGCGCCTCTGACAACCGACGCACACTCAGATGACTATAGTGTAGTTTAATGATGGTTATTGTTTTACACAAATTCATCATCCTCACGTCTTTATAGTAAATATCTTTTTTTGAACAGCAAAGCGTATGTATAGATAGTTTGGCTCAAAAAGGGAAAAAATTCCACTCTTTTGTCATACCTGTCGTATTATATCAATAGAATTATCTCTCTCTTG